>CAVNYN010287112.1:0-73908 GCA_963692815.1 Nyctanthes arbor-tristis
CAGCAAGTTTATTTCGACATTGAGCCGATGAAATGCTTGGAATTTGTTGTTAATTCTAAGTGATTATACTCATGTGGTGGAGTATGAGATTGTCAAAGTGTCAAAAGCTTACCTGGTAATTTCTCAAGTATTGTGTAAAAGACCGGATAAGACGAAGATTTTGGCTTATTTTGGCAAGGTGGAGATTGTTGGATTTATTGTCAAAAATAATCCAAAGTTGACAAGGAAAAGGAAAAAAGAAGAGTTCTTGGAGGAAAAAGAATCCAAATCCTAGAAGGAATTATCTTATCTTCCAAGTAAACAAATCCTATAAATAGATGTGTTTTCCTCTTCTTTTATGTACAAGAGTGACTTGAGTCTTTGAGAGAAAAATTGGCGAGCTTAGCATCTTGTGAGTTTTTCTTGTAACTCTTTGAGATTTGTTCAAAGATTAGAAATTTTAGGTGCTGTAGAGCTTGAGTATTTTTCTTGTAATACTTGGGGGTTGTGGGTTGGTGAGTGAAATTCTATATGGTTGTAGCGACTTGAATCATATAGTGAAAAGCTTTGATAGTCCGTAAATTTGTCTTCTTTTTTTTTATTTTTCTTTGTCTCATTAAATTCCTTAAACAACGATCATGTGGGCGTAATCGGGGAATCTACATTAATTCCCAACAATATCTTCAATTTCTTTCTGGATATTCTTGTTTTGCATTGATCCACCCCCAAGAAATGTGTGCAGAAAACTTAGCTCTTTCATAAGCACTTCCATCTGATCACTGACCACAAGGTCCAGCTGAAAGCTCAAGATTTCCATTAGTTCTTGGAGAGCTTGTAACAGAAAGTTGACAAAGGTTGGCACTTGCCGCAACTTCTTTTTTTCTTTTTTCTTTTTTTTTTGATAACTTTCAGATGAATTCTGCAGAGACGGAAGTCACAGAACTACCAAAAAGTTCTCTAACTCTGGAATATAAAAGGCAACTAGTTTTTATAAATATTATGTAATTTTCCTTCTCAGTAGAGAAGATGCGAGTCCTAGCAGAATTATCAAGATCCTTCAACAGAGAACAAATTATGTGGCAGCACAGTTTTATTGTATAGTGAAGAAATGGCAAAAGGTGTGCTCCAATCCATGGAAATCTTTTGTATTAATTGGTGATAATAACATCTTGCAGATTTAAAAGATGAATTGGCAATCTCAACAGATAAGATGGTTATTGAAAAGAGAGGCATTTTTATGCTCAGTAATATCCTCACTACCATATTCCAAAAATCTCCCATGAAGATATTCAACTCACAATAAGATGTAAACAAAACATAATCTTATAACCAAACCAACATAAAGTTGGTCAAACTCGACCAAACTTATATGTTTGGTGAGACTCGAACTCAAACATAACATGGTCTCATCCTTACCAGTTAAGACAGGGCCTTACTACTATCATACCCTGAATTTTTAATTGTACTAAAAATTAGTAAAAAAGAAATGGATTAAAAAAAATACTTAAAAAGAAATAGATAAATAATAACAAATAATAATTTGGTTGTATTAGGAAGAAATTCATGAGAATTTAGGGATGTTAGTTGAGCAGATTGATCTGCTCCACGTTCTATCTAATTTCTTTACTCCACAGATTGAAAGAAATATGGGTATCCCAATTTCTTTGCCTACAAATTCAGCTGTTAGAAATGAGTAAAATGATTGAAATAAAATGATAAAAGTTCATTGTCATCGCCTAGCAGTCCCACAAGTCCTTCAAATTCTAGCTTATCATCATCATGCTTACTTCTACAGATTTCAGCAATACCAATTAACTAGTTTCATGCTTCTGGTATCTTATCTGTTTATTTCATTCTTTACTATCTTTTATATTAGATCTAAGCTTTCCTCTAGGATATTGTAAAGATTTAGAAATACATCCCAGGCATCTGGATAAAAGTTCTTTAAAATCATCATGCATTTTCCAGCAAATGTAATAATATCCAGCTCCACTAAGTGATCTCCCGATTGGATGTATAAATTCACCATGTATCAATACAACTGAATTACTTAACACTCGAAGTACCGCTTAAAATGCCATTAAAACACTAAATAGGTTCATCAAATTCTTCTTTAATTCTCGAACTATTCCACCTTCCATTTCTTCACCACATCTAAGGAAACCGTTGCCTAAATTTTCTGAAACTTGCACTAATGTGACAAAAGCATATTACAACAACAATATACATAAAATCATAACTATAAATACAAGTAAAGAACATAACTGCTTAATACTAATTGAATCCATGCCAACCTTCAAGGTGTAAAATAAATTGTTATTGAGTTCACCTACAATTTTCTCTGTTTTGGAGGTTACAATTTAGCTGAACATTCAACATGAACTTCTTTAATGTAAAATAGAAAAAGAAAAGGCTAGACTCATATCTCATTTTTATCCAAAATGTGCCTGGTGACCAGACACATCTATGCTCATTCTAGTTTATCCCCTAAACGAGTTTTCCAGTTCTCCTGTTATCCCAGTCAAAGTGAACTCACCACAAACAAGTTAAATAAAGCAAAAACTTCTTGACAGATGTTAGTAAAGGAGTGATATTAATAGTCCGATTGACTCTTGAGTTGAAGAAACTCAACTAAGCTCAGGCTGACAGGCTCCCTCACTTCCTTTCAGAATCCTCCTACAAACAATGATGGAAGTAGACATTTTCTTCTAAAGTCGGATCAGGTATATATTCATATATATGTGTGTGTGTTTACTCTGAGTTTGTTAACATATGAGGAAATTCGTTGCTTATATTTCTTGGGAAAATCTATAGTTCACTTCTTTTTCTGTCACTAAACAATACCAAATGAAGATTCAAATTTCATTTACAACACGGAAAATATTTTCATAGGAGGGTGTGTTCCCCTCAATACAGAAGAAAAGTACATCACAGAATCAAAAAGAAAATAAAAACCAACAGATCAAATGAGGAATAGAAAAGTACATCACAAATCAAATGAAACTACGTACCAGATTTATATTAGTTTGGAACAGAAAATCCTCTGTCACAATCTCCAGCTGCAAATTAAATTGTAAAAAGGAATTTCTCAAAACATATTAAAAAAATAAAATGAAAAATAGAAATAAGTAAGCAGTAACTTACTTGTGTGTATACCAGCACAAACTGATGGTATATTTACCAGTAAGATCCAGAGACAATGACTTTAAGCTCTTCGTTACCATTTTCCTCTTGTTCCTCCTGGATTTCCCTGGCAGATTCTCTGATATACAAGCCACAAGAATGAGCCTCAATCGTCTTCAAAGTTGGAATATTGCCTAATTCTGCAGGGATTTTTCTAAGATGATAGCATCTCTGCAACACCAATCTTTCAAGTCTTGGAAAATGACTGCTCAAGGCATTCCATTCTATAAGCTTTACCCTATCTAGTTTGAGTACTTTGAGCTTCGGGAACTCATCTTCCCTAGTGTTCCATCTTTGTCCAGTGAAAGCATCCAATACTATTTTGAGAATTTCAAGATTCGGCAGTTTTCCAATTATTGACATCTTTTCCCAAGGCAGACAGCCTTTAGACAAAGTAAGCTTTTTTATCTGAACAGGGATGTTAATATCTCCTTTTAAGCCACTTAAGAATTCCAGCCTGAGTGTTTTGAGCTTAGTAAGAAAGTCGAGATTAGGATAGCGACAGGTCCTTGAATCAACTGGAAATTGCTCAAATATGCATTTTAGAGTGTGAAGATTGGGTGAACATCTCAAGATCTCTTCATCCTTCAAACAACGAATATAAACAAAAGAAAGAGTTTCAAGGTTATTCAATTGTGAGCTATCACAATTATCATTGAATTTTACGGGGACCTCAATATTTAGATGTCTCAACTTAGGCATATTTAGAAGGACTTGTGGTATGTCATCTGCTATTTTTGCAAAAAGAAATTCTAACTTCTCCAGTCTGCCCATTGATGATGGTATCCTTGAAATTGCTAAGTACCTCAAATGAACTAGGTCTTCAATTCCTCTTGAGTCAGAAGACTCTGATGAAAATTCCATGACCTTAAGAAGTTTTAAACTGGGACAAACAAAGGGATCTGAGAAACAACCCAACAAAGAGCAGATATGAAGGCCAAACGCTTTTGACTGAGAATGACGTGAATAAGAGTGGACGCTTAGGCGATGATGTTGCTCGTATAATGAAAATCGACTAGACATGTCAAATAACCGCACCAGTCATCATCATAGTGGCACCCATTTATAACACCATAAATTGCAACCGTTAGTCACTAGGCCATAATAGGACAGGAAAAATCAAAAAATGAGAAAAAGAGAGAATTAACTTACCCTTTGATCACCTTCAGAAAATTTTCTTGTTCCGCCATTCTCAAGCACATATCACGCAGGAGATCATGAATAGTACAAGTCTTGACCCGATTGTCTAATCTTCTTTCAGAAACGTGTATTAGGCTCCTGTTTATTAAGTCTATCAAATATTCTTCTGCTACATCCTCTGAGCTCTTGTGCTCTTTCTTCTGTATAAACCCTTCTGCGATCCAAAGTGATAGCAGCTTTTTGATTGGTATTGCCTCATCTTCCTTGAATGCAGCAAAGTAAAGGAAGCATGGTTTCAAATGAATCGGTAAATTTTGGTAACTAAGTTCTAAAATGTCCTTGCTCGGGTCTTCAGATATGTAAGAACTTAAATTTGCTGCTACTTTTTCCCATACGCTCTCTTTCTTCTCCGTATTTGCAAGAACAGCAGCTATCACAACAACTGCAAGGGGTAGTCCATGACATTTTGTTGCAATTTGCCTTCCTATGTATGACTGTTCTTGAGGGAAATCTGCATTTGGAAATGTCTTCTTCTGCAGCAAATCCCAACAATGATCTCGTGACAGGAATGGAAGTTCGTGGAGATCACCATTAGATGAAATTTGAACAGCCACATCTTTGAGCCGACTGGTGATTAGTATTTTGCTCTCATTTCTGTCATTCGGGAAGTATCTTTGTAGATCACTCCATGCTTCCATATTCCATACATCATCCATAACAATAAGATACCTCCTCCCTTTCAAACTTTTGTAAAGGCGTTCAGCCAAACATTCATCATCCATATTCAAGATTTTTTCTCGGTCAAGGTCACTCACCGAACTTAAAATGTCAATTAAAAGCTTTCTTCTTTGATAAGTTTGAGAAACAGCACACCAAGACAATTTGTCGAAGTAGTGGTGGACATAAGAACAATTGTATAATTTCTTTGCTAAAGTTGTCTTACCAATTCCAGGCATCCCAACAATGGAGATAACTTGTCCACAGTCTGGTCCTCCAATAAGCTGTCTTGCAATTTGTACTGTAAAATCATCTAAGCCCACAACAACCTCATCAACCACAGGAATGCTTATAGCTTGTTCTGAAACTTCACCAACACTTCCTAGATCAAGTCTTTTAAACTCATGATTCAGCTCTATTGTTGAGAATGCAGTCCTGACGAGTTTGTTCCTCTTGATGAAATTAGAGATCCTCTTATCTGTATAAGAAACACGAGCTTCTCCAACCACAAACGATCTAATGATATAGTCGGCTTCATATGCTATGTCTCTGAGGTGAATTACACATTCAAGCAATTCTTTGACCTCTGAGTGCTGCTCTACATCTATATCATTGAGGAAGGATCTGGAGAGAATTAGCTCCTCATGGAGGGTCATAATCTTATCATACAAGTCAACAATGAGATGTGCCTTGTGATTGAGTAGAAAATCAAGATCGTCAAGGAGAGAATCAACAATGAATAACAAAACCACAGCAGTTCTCGGAGCAGGACAACTTGGCAACTTTATGACTGTCGTATAATGACGTTTGATTTTAGCTTTCCCCATTTCAATCCTTTCTAACAAAAGCCTAATGACCAGATCTATATTGGTTATTGTGCTTTGATCTGTCATGAAAAAGAAGGAATATAGAAAACTTGCCGTTTCATTAGCCACATCTTCAATTTCTGTCAAGATATCCCTGTTATGCATCGATGCGTCCCCAAGAAAAGTGCGCAGAAATCTCACCTCTTTGGTAAGAACCTCCATCTGATCACTAACCAGAAGGTCCTGCTGGAAACTCGAGAAATCCTTTAATTCTCTGAGAGTTTCCAGCAGAAAGTTGACAAAGCTTCCCACAATTTCATTGTTCTCGAGACTAGTTTCATATGAACTCTGTGTAGTCGAAAGCACAAAAATGTCTTCAAGCTCTGGAATAACCTGGACAACGTGTTCTACAAATATTCTGTAATCTTCCTTGCCTGCACAGAAGATGCAAGTCCTGGTAGTATCTTCAAGAATCTTCAACCGAGAAGGAAATCTGTAGGAAGGCAGTTTTGTTGCATAGTCGAGGCATGGCAAAAGGTGCGGTCCAATCCATGGAAATCTTTGGTATTCATCAAGAATAACCTCTTGCAGATTCATAAGATGAATTGGCAACCTCAATAGCTGTCGAAGATACTGCAAAGAGACAGCCATTAATTCCACCCACTTCAGTACCAGAGTTTTTTGCACATCAAAAGAGGGAAACAGAAGGTAAAAGCAGGAAGTGCCAACTCTACCTTGTCTAATGAGATCCGGCGAATTTTCCAATATTTTTTTGGTGTTTCAGAAAGCAAAGCATCGCCGAGCCTACGTTTTTTAATATTTTTCTCCAACGGGATTCCCTCGCTTTGGAGCTGCACCACCAGTATCTAAAATTTTGGTTTGCCGGGCAATGATAGAGTAGTCCATTAGGCTTTTACGAGCTTGGTGTGTTGTTTCTCAAACATATCAAAGGAGAAGGCTTTTGATTGACATTTTAAGTTCGGTGAGTGATCTTGACGGAGAAAAAGTCTTGTATCTGGAAGACGAATGTTTGGCTGAATATCTTTACAAAAGTTTGAAAGGGAGAAGGTATCTTGTTGTTATGGATGATGTATGGAATATGGAAGCATGGAATGATCTGCAAAGATATTTTCCGAATGATAGAAATGGAAGCAAAATACTAATCACTAGTCGGCTTAAAGATGTGGCATATCAGATTTCATCTAATGGTGTTATTAACGAACTTACGTTACTGTCAAAGGATCACTGTTGGGATTTGCTGCAGAAGAAGGTATTTCCAAATGGAGATTTCCCTCTAAACCTGGCAAAAATAGGAAGGAAAATTGCAACAAAATGTCATGGACTACCCCTTGCCGTTGTTGTGATAGCTGCGGTTCTTGCAAATATGGAGAAGAAAGAGAGCTAATGGCAAAAAGTTGAAGCAAATTTAAGTTCTTACATAACTGAAGACCCGAGCAAGGACATTTTAGAACTTAGTTACAAGAATTTACCGATTCATTTGAAGCCATGCTTCCTTTACATTGCTGCGTTCAAAGAAAACGAGGAAATACCAGCCAAAAAGTTGTTATCATTTTGGGTTGCAGAAGGGTTTATACAGAAGAAAGAGCACAAGAGCTTGGAGGATGTAGCAGAGGAATATCTGGTAGACCTAATAAACAGGAGCCTAATACAGGTTTCTAAAAGAAGATCAGACAATCGAGTCAAAACTTGTACTATGCATGATCTCCTACGCGATATGTGCTTAAGAATGGCAGAAGAAGAGAACTTTCTGAAGGTGATCAAAGAGTAAGTTAATTCTCCTTCCTTTTTTCCCCCTCTCCCCTCCATTTTTTCTTTTCCTTGCATTATAGCCTACTGACTAAAGGTTGCAATTGGTGGTGTTATAAATGGCTGCTATTTTGATGATGATTGGCACTATGACGTCTTTAGTCAATTTTCGTTGTATGAGCAACATCATCGCCTATTTATCCACTCTCATTCAAACCGCTCTCTGTCGAAACCATTTGGCCTCCATATCAGCTCCATGTTGGGCTGTTTTTCCGATCCTGTTATCTGTCCCAGATTGAGACTTCTCAAGGTCTTGGAGTTTTTATCTGGATCTTCTGATGCAAGAGAAATTGAAGACCTGGTTCATTTGAGGTACTTAGCAATTTCAAGGATACCGTTCTCAATAGGAAGACTGAAGAAGTTAGAATTTCTTTTTGCAAAAACTGCAGATGATATACCACAAGTCCTTCTAAGCATGCCTAAGTTGAGACATCTACATGTTGAGGTCCCTGTAAAATTCAATGATAATTGTGATAGCTCACAATTGAACAGCTTGGAAACTCTCTCATTTGTTTATATTTGTCGTTTAAAGGATGAAGATATCTTGAGATGTC
Source organism: Nyctanthes arbor-tristis (assembly GCA_963692815.1). Classification (NCBI taxonomy): domain Eukaryota; kingdom Viridiplantae; phylum Streptophyta; class Magnoliopsida; order Lamiales; family Oleaceae; genus Nyctanthes; species Nyctanthes arbor-tristis. Next base: position 8,207 of record CAVNYN010287112.1, read on the forward strand.
TGCCCAATCTTCACAGTCTGAAATGCATCTTTGAGCAATTTCCAGTTGATTTGAGAACCTATCGCTATCTTAATCTCGACTTTCTTACTCAGCTCAAAACACTCAAACTGGAATTCTTGAGTAGCTTGAAAGGCGAGATTAACATCCCCATTCAAATCAAAAAGCTTACTCTGTCCAAAAGCTATTTGCCATGGGAAAAGATGTCAATAATTGGAAAACTGCCGAATCTTGAAATTTTCAAAATAGCGTTGGATGCTTTCATTGGACCGAAATGGGACGCTAGGGAGGATGAGTTCCTGAAGCTCAAATTCCTCTAACTAGATAGGGTATATCTAATAGAATGGAATGCCTCGAGCAGTCATTTTCCCAGGCTTGAAAGATTGGTGTTGCTGAGATGCTACCATCTGAGAAATATCCCTTCAGAATTAGGCGATATTCCAACTCTACAGACAATTGAGGCTCTTTCTTGTGGCTTGTATATCAGAGAATCTGCCAGGGAAATCCAGAAAGAACAAGAGGAAAATGGCAACGAAGTGCTTAAAGTCATTGTCTCTGGCTCTTACTGGTAGAGAAATCATCATCAGTTTGTCCTGATGTACTCACAAGTAAGTTACTGATCATCTATTTCTATTTTCAGTTTGTTCACTTGATATGTTTTGAATAAATTCCTTTTTACTATTTAATTTGCAGCTGGAGATGCCAAGTAGGGATTTTTCTGCTCCAAGTCAATAGCTTGTTCTTGTTTTCACTAATGTTCTGACTGCCAAGAAATATTATTGAGCATGATCTGATTTTTCTGCTCCTTTGATCTGTTTGTATTTTAGTTTTCATTTTGTGAGGTACTGTTCTTCTGTACTCGGTGGTATACAGATTTTCTTTTTGTATTTTGCGAATTGCTTCCACACTGATCATTTGCACAATATCTGTAATAATCTATTTTACTCCTTAATATAGTTATGTTCTTTACTGATAGTACTGATACATATGATTTTATTTATATTGTTACTGCAATATGCTTTTCTCATGTCTCTGCAAGTTTTGGAAATGTAAGAAAAGGTTTCTTTGCCCGGTGGTGAAGAAATAGAAGATGCAAAATTGTGAGAACTTAAAGAAGAATCTGATAAATGTTAATTCAATGTATACAAAATCCAAATTCCAGAAATTATTTAGTGCAGTTGGATGTTATTACATTTATTTACTAGAAAATGAAAGATGATTCAAAGCATTTTTCATGCACATACCTAGGATGTCCTTCTAAAACTTTACAATATCATTGGAGGAAATATTAGATTTAATATAAAGATAGTAAACGATGAAATAAACCGATAAGATACCTGAAGCATCATTTTATTTCAATCATTTTCCTCACAAACAGCTGAATTTGTTGGCAAAGAAATTGGGATACCCATATTTCTTTCTTTCGACTTCTTCATTCTCTCAATTCTAATGTAGCACCTTCATCAAACATCACATCCCAAATAACGACTTTTCTATTCTTTAAATTATATGAGTCTGAAATGCCATGTTTTAAATGAAAACCTGCAGTTTCTGAAGTTGATAATTCTTTGCATAGACATGGTGTGACTTCTTGGGATGATTTTGACAATGCACAAAGTGATTCTGTACTTGATACTTAGCCTGAGGTGAAGGCACCTCAAGGTGGAGCTCCCTATGTGATTACTGATGATTCTGATGTTATTTCTCCTGAAATTGATGTGCATAATGATCTTGTTGATGAAGTAGATGACTATACTAATGTGCAGCATGTTGAAACTGCTGAAAATCCTCTTGATAACTATCAGCTTGCTAGGGACAGAACTAGGAGAAATCCTAGACCTTCTGTTATACTTTCTGATCCTGATTTTATATATTCAAATTCTGTTTATCTATCTGATGAATCTAAACCTGTTACATTTGATGATATGTTAATTTCAAAAGATAAGGATAAATGGTTTGTTGCTATGCATGAAGAAATGAATTCCTTACATAAAAATCAGACTTGGGTTTTAGTTCCTAAACCGAAATATAAGAAAGTTATTGCTTGCAAATGGATTTTTAAAATAAAAATGGGAGACAGGCAGGTTGGTGGGATGAGATGCAAGGCAAGGCTTGTTGTAAAAGGTTTTTCCCAAAAGGAGGGTATTGACTACAATGAGGTTTTTGCACCTGTAGTCAAGTGACCTTCTATTAGATTGTTCCTTGCTCTTGTAACTCATGTCAACCTTGAACTTGAGCAATTTGAAGTTAAAACTGCTTTTTTGTACGGTGATCTTGATGAGACTATTTACATGTGTCAACCTCAAGGTTTTGAAGTTAAAAATAAGTTGAACCATGTTTGTTTGTTAAAAAAGTCTCTTTATGGGTTTAAACAAGCTCTTAGGCAGTGGTACAAATGTTTTGAAACTTATATGCTAAAATTGAACTTTAAGAAGAGTGATTATGATCCTTGCTTGTTTTTCAATAGGGTTGGAGGTGAAAATGCTACTTATTTGCTTTTATATATTGACGATATGTTACTTGCTAGTAAAAATATGAGTGAAATCAACATTATAAAAGTGAAGTTAAAACAAGAATTTGAAATGAAAGATCTAGGCCCGGCTAGAAAAATTCTTGGGATGAATATTATGCGGGATAGATCTGATTGCTCTATCTTCTTAAATCAATCTGCATACATTGTTAAAGTGCTTGAAAAGTTTGCTATGTTTGATGCGAAACCTGTTTCTTTACCATTGGCAAGTCATTTTAAGTTGTCTGCTGATTGTTGTCCTCATTCAAAAGAGGAGTTAACAGGATGGAAAATGTACCCTATGCTAATGCTATAGGGTCTATAATGTATCTAATGGTCTACAGTAGACCTGATTTGGCTCATGCAATCAGTGTCTTAAGTAGATATATGTCTAATCCAGGGGAATTGCATTGGATAGCCATGAAATGGCTGCTGAAATACTTGAAAGGTACAACAGATTTGGGTTTGCTGTTCAGAAAACAATCAGATGAGATTGTTCTAAAAGGATTTGTTGATTCTAACTATGCCAGTGATTTAGATAAGAGAAAGTCTACTTCTACTTATTTTTATACTTTGTGTAATACTTGGGTTAGTTGGAAGTCTCGGTTGCAAAAGATTGTTACATTATCATCTACTGAGGCTGAATATACAACAGCTACTGATGCTGTGAAAGAAGGGATTTGACTTAAAGGCTTACTAAACGAACTTGGGTTTTTGGAAAATGAAAATTACGTCATTCTTTTCTCGGATAATCAAAATGCTATCCGTTTAAGTAGAAATCCTTTATTTCACGACAGGACCAAACATGTTGACATCAAATTTCATTTTATAAGAGATATTGTTGAGCAGGGTGTGATAAAAATTGAGAAAATTGCCACCCAACATAAGCCTACTGATATGGGGACGAAAGTCCTTCCTTTGGCCAAGTTCAGGGGCTGTTTGAGTGCCCTTAATATTGCTTCATACTGAAATTAAATTTACTTTGTGTATTTTTATTATGAGTGTGTGTGTTGGGTTTTTTAAAGTGAAAAGAAAAAAACCGATATCTATGTTTTTGTTGCAGGTGTCAAATCTTTAGAAGCGATGAAGCCGGATATGCTAAAAAGGTCTGCCATACCTTTTTTGTTAAAACTATTCAACCAAGGTGGAGATTGTTAAAGTGTGGTCTCTAGTTTTAAATTGGAGCATAAAGTCGTGTTTTTCTAATGTGCAACTCATCAAGTTTCTGCTGGACATCTTCTACCGTTGATCTCAAGATCTTATCCCAGCCATCCAACAAGAGTGTATATATATATGTTTGTACTTGTGTCCATCAGTTGTGTGTATATCCTGATAGATCTAGGGTTTGATATCTCTTTGTTCTCTCTGTGAATTCTCCTTTGTGATCTCTTTGTGAGTTTTGTTAGATCGGAGAGCATTTGTTAGAGGTAGTCTTAGATAATTAGGGAATGGTGGTGTTTTGATCTCTGCTTGTGAGATTGTGTACACAAACTATTTTCGTCTAATTTTTTTAAGGCAGATCTTGGAAGCAATATCCACGGGGGGTGGAGCTTCAACGTAAGGACTAGCGACTCCATTAATTTGGCGTCGTGAACCTCTCCGGGGCCTTCGGGCTAAAATCCGAAACAACTGTGTTCTTTTGATTTATGCTACTTTTCTTGTTTCCTGCGATTTTATTCACTAGTGTTGGGAATTTACACTGGGTTTGGATCGATTTTTCACCACATGATAAATTACCATTCCAATGCAGTGTTTTTTTTTTTATAATTATTGAAAAGTGTTCATGAGATAACACATTTGGTGTGTCAATATATATTATCATTAATTAGTCGTTGTTCACAAAGAAAAATATGTCTTACAGAATGTTAAAATAATTATAGATGTAAATGCACTCATATAAGTAACATTGCCAATGCTCACCAAGAAGTAATCAGTTTCCTTTATAAGACAGAAGAATATAATAACTTTCATCAACGCAAGGTAACCTCCAAGAACTTTACCAGTGGCAAAAGTATCTTTCAATTTCTCACTATTAGGCAATGGAGATGGCTCCAGTCTATCATTTGAGACTGTCAAAGAGTTCCTAAATGGAACAAAAAAACTATGGATCTGTCATTGGTGCCCAAAATCTAAGAGATGTTGTTCAAATAAGAAATTGACATATTAGCATCAAATGGAGCTGATTTCATGATTCACATCAATTTCATCTACCAAAAAAAAAGAAATAAAAAAATAAAATAAAAATATCACACCTTATTGCTAGGCCCAAGCAAGAGCTTCCAAGTTTCAAACACAATATTAATCAACTTAATCTACTTGAAGCATTAAACCACAATATTTGCATATATCCAAGCATGTAGATATAATCACAAAAATTCCTTAATTTCCACCACAGAAAAAATAAAGGAAAAAAGAATACAGCCGCAACACATGAGAAACAAAGCCCCATTAAATCCCATCATGGAAGAAGAAAAGAAATTAAGACAACTACAACATAAAAAGAAAAAAGCCGCTAGATGAAATCATAGATCGGAAGAGCACACGTCACGCAGAGGCTCAAGTAGACAGCATGCATTTGTAGAACTGGCCTTGGAAATAGCCATAAAAGACTACCGGTATCGCTACAAAATACATCATTAAAAGGGGCTATATCTACATAAATAATACATCTCTTACAAACATACATGACTGTAAATGGACCAAAAATCATATAATTACTTGAACACTACAAATTGCAAATCAAAAGAAAAATTCAAAACTTATATATATATGATCTATAATGATTTAAAATGCCAAGCATGATATTGGTCCCAATAACTTAATGTGTCACAATAGTGAAAAGGAAAGTAGCTCTTTTAATAAAGTGTTTCCGTGTGTGTGTGTTATGTATGTACGTACGTACGTATGTATATATATGTATGTATAGATGTAGAGATAGATAGAGATACATTTGATATAAATTCACGTACAACATATATATATATATAAAATTTGGCTTTTCTTATTAACTTGTATTAAAGTTTATATTGAGATTTTTGATTTGACACCAATATTGCATAAATTTCGAGTTCAAAACAATATTATAATTATGAAAAGAGTGAATATTGTTGGGTTTGTTGCTAAAAACAATCCAAAGTTGAAAAGGAAAAGGAAAGGGGAAAGAAGAAGAATCGTAGGAGGAAAAGGAATCTAAATCATAGAAGGATTGTCTTGTCTTCCAAGGAAACGAAGCCTATAAATAGAGATGATTTCTTTTTCTTTTATACACAAGTGATACAAGCGAGTTGAGGGAAAAATTGGTGAGTCTAGCACCTTGAAGAGTTTTCTTGTAACTCTTCGTGGTTTGTTCGAAGGGTAGAAAATTAGGTGAGGTAAAACTCAGGGTGATTTTCTCGTTGTCATTTGGGTCGGGTCAGAGAGTCTTGTGAAGAAAAATAGTAGCTTAGCGTCTTAGAATTTCTTGTGTTGTTTGCTGGTTGGGCAAAGTGTAGAAATTGGTAGATGCGGTAAAGCTTGGTATATTTTTCTTGTTGTACTTGGGGGATGGGTTTTGGCGAGTGAAAATTCTGTATGGTTGTAGCGACTTTAATCATATAGTGGAAAGCTTTGACAGTCCGTTAAATTCGTCTTCGTCCTTTATTTTTCTTGTCTCAATTAAATTCCTTGAACAACGGTCCTGCGGGCGTAATCGGGGAATCTACATTAATTCCCAACAAATATAAGTTGGAATTATTTAATCATGCAACAAACAAGCTCCAAAAAGCAAACTGGCTCTTTTAATATAGGGTAGACTAGTCGGGATCACGCATTGCATGATGTCCATTAGAATTGCCAATTAAGAGATTTTATTAATTAATTAATAATAATAAATAAAATTAGTTTTGTAATAAAAATGGTAAGTATTGATGTAATTTATAAAATGTTTTATTAATAGAAATTTTGAGTTTTAAGAGCATTTGTGGTAGTTTAGATTTTAAAATGTTTATATTGCTTTAAAAAAAGATTTTAAAATGTTTACACATCACTTGAAAGATGAAATTTAGTCAAATTTATTATTATTATAATTGTTGTTGTTGTTGTTTACCTAAATAAAACTTTAATTGAATTTACTTAGGAAATTTAATATTTATTATTTTTATTGCGCTAAAAAAATGAACTCGAACGTATCATGAACTAATTTCATAATAATGTAGTCCAATAAAAAATTAACACATGTTCTTTTACTCATATGTCCTTGCCACATTTCGCCACATCATGAATTTATTTAGTTTATTAAAAATAATATCAAAATTATCAAAATGATGAAAAACAAGCAAAAACTCTAAGTAAGAAAGAAGAAGGGAAAGAAACAACCTACAAAACACAATCACCCCCACCCCTCCCCAATAGAGAGAGAGAGAGAGAGAGAGGAAAAGGGCTATCAAACTATGAATAGTGAAAAATAAAGTACCTCTTTTAATAATGTAGAGATTATTATTATTACTACTAGTGGTGAATCGTGGTCCTGGTTATAATTCTAAAAACAACCACCCAAACCTAGCCGAGTTCAATTCTTATGAGTTACCCACAAAAATCGAAACCAAAGAAAAAAATATTTAAACAACAACGAAACAAGATAAAGAAAACAACAAACACCCAAATCGACCACAAACCGACAAATTAGAGACGCAAAACTCTTAAATTCAGAAAAACTTGACCACAAACCCCTCATGAAATGTAAACTGAAAGCTCTTAAAATCCGCAAATGAAAATCCACCACAAAACCCAGAACAATGGAAAAGAGAAACAAAAATAAAAGGAAAACAAAAGAAAAAATTTACTCACAACCGATCATTGTAGTGACCCAAAACCTTTCATAGATGTAACAAATAGAGGTAAAAAACCCAAATTAAGAAGTGAATACGGAGAACAATCTTAAAAATACCCGCCAAAAACAATGAAGCAAAAGCAAAGATCGAAACAAAGAGAAAGGAAACACCGGAAGAAATTATTAGAAGAATGTTTAAAAGGAAGATCAAGGATGGAGGGAGAAATGAACGGGAATACTGTAAATGGGTTGTAAGGAGCATCTAATTATTTTGTGAATGAAGTGACAAATATTGAATGGGCAGTAAGAGGAAATGTAAAGAGCAGCCAGTTATATTTTGTGAATGGTGTGAAACAATGTCGCCCCATTTACGGTTCTATGGACAATTAAAAAAAATCTTGAATGAACAGTGCAAGCTCGTTTTTCTTTTTAATATTGTAGAGATATGTAGATAGATGTATGTATGTAGAGAAAAAAATATATAAAGTTAAACATTTACATTAAATTTTGAAGCGATTTTACAAACAACATGTTTATTTTTTTAGGCTCACTTGTTAACTCTTATTAAAGTACACATCGAAATCTTTCATTCAATATCAATATATTGCATATCTTTCGAGTTTAAAAACGATTGTGAAATTATCAAAAGAATAAAAAAAGCAAAAATATTTATAGAATTTTGAAGTGATTTTTCAATCGACGTGTTTTTTTAATCTTCACTTAACTCGAAATGAAGCGCACTTTAAGATTTTTTATTAAACACCGATATTGCATACCTTTTGACTTTAAAACAATTACAAAAATAAAAATAAAAATAAACAAGAACTTTTAAGTGAAAAGTAACTATTAATTTGACAACTAACTCCTCAACGGTCATTACATATTTTAAACTTCAATTAAAATTTTACCTTTCATTATAGTCCTATCTAACACCCGTGGAAGCAATAAAGGAAATTCTATTTGTAAAAAGCTTTTTACAAAATGTTTTACGAAAAAAAGGTTGATTTGACCATATTACTCATGTGTATTGTGTGATTGGGAGAAAAATAGTCTAAGTTAAGATAGTGAAATTATCCCGCTTTGTAAAACATTTTGTAAAAGTTCTTTTTTTTTTTTTTTTTTTAAGCACACAAATAGGGGGACTCATCAATCAAGCAGAGTTAGCCTCCTTTTTTGTGGGGAAAACGTGAGAACATTTGGCAAATGCCACACAATTGTCTCCGAGATTTGTGTCAAGAAGTTATTTTCGTTATCATTGTTGTCCCAATCAATTGAATAAGCTCTGAAATTGCAGAACCCACACAGCTCTTTCTTCCTCTCCAACTCCACTGCTGGTGTTCAGCAAAATATTATAGTTATAAAGAGAAGGGAGATCTCTACAAAGTCTAATGCGCGGGAGGTTTTTAAGCATATTTTCTCGGGGCCGTGATGAAGTTGAGATCGCTATTGAATCTCTGTCACGGCTATTGAGATCGCCAAATCATCTTAAAAAGCTGCAAGATGTTGCCATTTCTAAATACGGAAGAATTCTATGGATTGGACCGCACCATTTGCCATGCCTCGACTATGCAATAAAACTACCCTCTGTCAAAGTTGATTCTCTGTTGAAAAAACTTGGAAATTCTGCTAGGAGAAAAGGAGAATTTGCAGAACTGGTTCTGGATGTTACTCCATGGTTTAAAAACTTCTTTGTGGTTCCTACCCTGCAGAATTCATCTGAAACTACTCCGAAGAAAAATGTAGTTGTGGCAAGCTTTGTTCACTTTCTGTCAGAAACACTCCAGGAATTAAAGGATTTCTCCATTTTCAAGCTGGAGCATCTGGCTAGTGATCCGCAGATGGAAGACCTTTTGAAAGAGCTGAGATTTATGCGCACTTTTCTTGGAGATACAACTATAGTGCAAAACATGAATATCTTGAGTGAAATCGAAGCCGTGGCTAATGAAGCAGGACGTATCTTTTTTTCCTTCTTTGACAAGACAGATCAAGTCACAATAACAGAAACAGATCAGTCACTCAATATTTTGTCACAAATGTTTGAGGAGCTTAAAGCTAATATCAATGCTATGACAGTTCCGAAGGTGCCCAGTTGTTCGGCTCCAAGAACTGCTGTGGTTTCGTTATTCATCGTGGATTCTCTCCTTGAAGATCTTGATTTTCTAGTCGATCACGAGGCCGACCTCATTCTTGACTTGTACGATAAGATTATGACACTCCGTGACGAGCTAATGCTCTCCAGATCCTTCCTCAATGATACAAAGATCCAGCAGCACTCAGATGTCGAAGAACTGATTGAATGTGTAGTTCAACTTAGAGACATCGCGTATGAAGCTGATTATGTCATTAATTCATTTTTGGTTGGAGAGGCTTGAGTTTCGTATGCCATTAAAAGGATCTCTGATTTCATCCAGAGGAATAAACTCATCAGGGCTGCATTCCCAACAATAAACCTGAATCGTGGGATTAAAAGACTTGATCTACCAAGTGTTGGTGAAGTTTCAGAAAAAGCTAAAAGCATTCATGTGGTTATCGTGGGCTTCGATGATTTGACAGAACATATTGCAAGCCAGCTTACTCGAGGAGAAAGCCGACAAGTTATTTCCATCGTTGGGATGCCTGGAATTGGTAAGACAACTTTAGCAGGGAAGCTGTACAATACTGTTAGTTATCATTTTGATAAATTATCTTGGTGTGTTGTTTGTCAAGCATATCAAAGGAGAAAGATTTTGATTAACATTTTAAGTTCGGTGAGTGGCCCTGACTGAGAAAAAATCTTGTATCTGGAAGACGAATGTTTGGCTGAATACCTTTACAAAAGTTTGAAAGGGAGAAGGTATCTTATTGTTATGAATGATGTATGGAATACGGAAGCATGGAATGATCTACAAAGATTATTTCCAGATGACAGAGAGGGAAGCAAAATACTAATTACTAGTCGGCATGAAGATGTGGCTGTTCAAATTTCATCTGTTGGTGATACTTATGAACTTCCGTTACTTTCACAAGATCACTGTTGGGATTTGTTACAGAGAGGCATTTCCAAATAGAGATTTCCCTCAAGAACTGTCAGACATAGGAAGGAAAATTGCAGCGAAGTGTCATGGACTACCCCTTGCCATTGTTGTGATAGCTGTAGTTCTTGCAAATATGGAGAAGGAAAAGAGTCTATGGCAAAGAGTTGCAGCAAATTTAAGTTCATACATAACTAAAGACCCGAGCAAGGACATTTTAGAACTTAGTTACAAGAATTTACCTATCCATTTGAAACCATGCTTCCTTTACTTTGCTGCGTTCAAGGAAGACCAGGAAATACCAGTTAAGAAGTTGCTATCACTTTGGGTCACAGAAGGGTTTATACAGAGGAAAGAGGACAAGAGTTTGGATGATGTAGCAGAGGAATATCTGATAGACCTAATAGACAGGAACCTAGTACAAGTTTCTGAAAGAAGATTAGAAAATCGAGTCAAGACTTGTACTATTCATGATCTCTTGCACAATATATGATTGAGAATCGCAGAAGAAGAAAACTTTCTGAAGGTGATCAAAGAGTGAGTTAATTTTCTCTCTCTCCTTTTTATTCTTGTTTTTTTATCCTTTATTTTTGTTTTTTACCTTTGCATTATAGCCTACTGATTAGAGGTTGCAATTTGTGGTGTTATAAATGGATGATATTTTGATGATGATTGTTGCTGTTATTTGACGTCTATAGTCAATTTTCACTGTACGAGAAACATTATCGCCTGGTTATCCACTCTAAATCTCAGACACAACCATTTGGACTTCATATCAGCTCTTTGCTGGGCCGTTTCTCGGATCCCTACGTTTGTCCCAGATTGAAACTTCTCAAGGTCTTGGAGTTTTCATCTGGATCTTCTAAAGCAAGAGGAATTGAAGACCTGGTTCATTTGAGGTACTTAGCAATTTCAAGGATACCGGCATCAATAGGCAGACTGAAGAAGTTGGAATTTCTTTTTGCAAAAACTGCAGTCAATATACCACAAGTCCTTCTGAATATGCCTAAGTTAAGACATCTACATATTAAGGCCCCCATAAAATTCAATGACAATTGTGATAGCTCAAAACCGAATAGCCTAGAAACTCTTTCTTTCGTTTATATTAGTCGTTTGAAGGACAAAGAGATCTTGAGCTGTTCACCCAATCTTCATACTCTAAAATGCATATTTGAGCAATTTCCAGTTGATTCAAGGACCTATCGCTATCCTAATCTCGACTTTCTTGCTAAGCTCAAAACACTCAAGCTGCAATTCTTAAGTGACTTGAAAGGAGAGATTAACATCCCTATCCAGATCAGAAAGCTTACTTTGATTAAAGCCTGTCTACCTTGGGAAAAGATGTCAATAATTGGAGAACTGCCAAATCTTGAAATTTTCAAAATAGGACCGGATGCTTTCACTGGATCAATATGGAACACTAGGGAAGATGAGTTCGAAAAGCTCAAAATATTCAAACTCGATATGGTAAAGTTTACAGTATGGAAGGCCTCGAGCAGTCATTTTCCGTGTCTTGAAAGATTAGTGTTGAAGAAATGTTGCCATCTGATAGAAATCCCTCTAGAATTAGGCGATATTCTAACTTTGCAGACAATTGAGGCTCATTCTTGTGGCTTGAGTATCATAGAATCTGCCAGGAAAATACAGAAAGAACAAGAGGACAATGGTAACAAAGTGCTTAAAGTCATTGTCTCTGGCTCTTACAGGTAAACAAATCATCAGTTTGTACCTGTATACACTCAAGTTACTGCTGATTTATTTTTATTTTTCATTTTATTCTTTTGATATGTTTTTAGAAATTCCTTTTTACTATTTAATTTGCAGTGGATATTCTGACCAAGGATTTTCTGCTCCAAACTAATCTAAATCTGGTTTGTAGTTTCATTTGATCCTGTGATGTACTTTTCACATTCCTCATTTGATCTGTTGTTTTGTATTTTCTTTTTGATTCTGTGATGTACTTTTCTTCTGTATTCACACCCCCCCTCGGCGGTGGAATATTTTCTGTTTTTTAAATGAAATTTGAATCTTCATTTGGTATTGTTTAGTGCGAGAAACATAAGTGCACTGTAGATTTTCCAGAGATGTGTAACTAACGAAATTCCTCATATATGTTAACAAACTTAGCCTAAACACACACATATATATGAATGTATACCTGATCCGACTTCAGAAGAAAATGTCTACTTCCATCATTGTTTGTAGGAGGGTTCTGAAAGGAATTGAGGGAGCCCGAGCTTAGCTGAGTTTCTGCAACTGGAGATATCACTCCTTTACTAACATCTGTCAAGAAGTTTTTGCTTTAGTTTACTTTATGGTGAGTCCTCTTTTTCACTTTAACTGGGATAACAGGAGAAGTGGAAAACTCATTTATGGGATTGCTTTAGACATTGTTGCTGGTGAGATATGCAAGAGGCATCACTAGAATGAGTAGAGATGTGTCTGGCCACCAGGCCATACGTTGGATAAAAATGAGATATGAGTCTAGCTTTTTCTTTTTCTATTTTTCACTAAAGAGGTTCATGTTGAATGTTCAACTGAATTTTAACCTCGAAAATAGAGAAAATTGTTGGTGAACTCAATAATAATCTATTTTACAGTTTGAAGGTGGCATGGATTCAATTAGTATTAAGTAGTTATGTTTTTTACTCGAAAACAGAGAAAATTTGAGAAACATTTTCCTTCTATGTGGGGAAGAAATGTAAGATGGAATAGTGTGAGAAATTAAAGAAGAATTTGATGAACCTATTTTATGTCATCATGCAATACTTCAAGTGCTAAGTAATTCAACGGTATTGATACATGGTGAATTTAAAGAAAATCCAATCCAGAGATCACTTAAAGTACTTTTATGCAGATGCCTGGGATGTATTTCTAAAACTTCACAATATATCCTTACAGGAGATGTTTAATCTAATACAAAGATAATAAAGGATGAAATAAACCAGTAAGATAGCTGAAGCATGAAACAAGTTAATTAGTATTGCTGAAAATTAAAAATAGATCTGTAAAAGCGAGATGCAAAAGGTGGAAAAAAATCTGCAGCAAAAACTATGAACAGAAAAGTTTGTGGTGGTCGACTGCATAAGATGACCATACAGAAAAACTACCAAGACCTTAAAAGAAATCAGTCTTCTCACTGCTGGTACTGAGAATTTTAGAGCATTTGTCTCTCTCCCATGATGCAAGAATGACGAGTGTAGCAAGTTAGCGCTGAACATCTACTATGACAAACCGAGACAGTAAATGAACTAAAATACCAAAGGATAAATACTCGGAGAAATTCATATTAACAATACTGTATCCTAGGCTAGGATTTTAGAGCTAGGAAAATAAATAAATAAACTTGGAGGAAGCTAGAAAGTGAATTTGAATAGGGAGAAAAGGAGAACTTTTTGTAAAAATATTGAAAATGATTCAGTAAACATTCAAAATTCAGTAAAATGACTTTTCATTAAAAAGTGATGAGTTAAAATGGCCCACTTATACTAACTCAAAAAATATTAATAGTCACCTTAACATAGTAAAGTGATTAATTATTTAAAATGAATTTAATCTAAGTTATTAAAATAAATCTGAAATTATGGCTCCAGTTCTGATCCAACATTCACCAGTAACGGCAGGATTGTGTAAAGGTACACCATCTTTCTGTTTCAGAGCAGTGGAAGTGGAATAGGTGCGGCGACAACTTTTGACTTTAGAGTCAATCATTAGTGTCTGTGCGAGAAGCGGAGTAAGATATTGATGTTGAGACAAGAAAAGTCCACTGGCACGACTTCAATACCAAAGAAGAAGGAGAGTTTACCAAGACCCTTAAGAGAGAAGTGCAAAGAGAGTTGACTAACGACCCATCCAGTGGAGCTGGCTGAAGAACCAATGATAATTAGATCATCAACAGAAACTTATAACATGTAGATAACGATGCCATCAGAGATATAGATAAAGAGAGAAGCGTCCATAGAAGTGTTGAAAAGCCGAATAGTAAGCAAGAATTTACAGAGGTGCTTGTTTAAGGCCATTATAGGTTGCGTAAGTATATCAGGCGAGATTTATATGTGACAAATAAATTAGCTTGACCACGAGTCACTGATATGAGCCTTTGTCTATTGTCATGTCTTCTGGAGCATCAAAAAGTTTGTGGCTGAAATCTATAGGCGTCTCTGCTGGTTTGCACCTAAAATTTCCTGTTTCTGTTAACAAATCTAGCACATACTTTTGTGGTCATTTCAAAAAAAAAAAAAAAAGAAAACAGAGAGAGAGAGAGAAAAATCCCTTGTTGAGAATGAGCTACTTCAATCCCTAGGAAGTACTTTAGTTTGCCAAGTTCTTTAGTCCCAAACTCACTCAGTAGATGGTTCTTCAGTTTCTCCATTCCCTCTAAATCATTTCCTGTTACTATAATGTTGGTTTAATAATGTTATCAACATAGACAAATTGTGTGGTCACTTTCCCAGATTTTGAGTGCTTCACCATATCTGTTTATTTTGTGAGTTAAAGGATTTTCAGGTGCTCTTTGAAATGATGAAAGACTGGTACACATTCTTGGAGTGCGAGGTTGTTAACAGGGGCCTTGTGTTAGTCACTTATTCTTTGCCGACACTCCATTATATTCACTAGAGCACATGAGCAGGATGCATAGTATATTATCAACGTGCTACAGTCATATAGGCATGCATCAGTGATATGTGTGAGTTTATAGTGTTTCTTTCCCCAAGGGTTATGTTTAAATGTGTCAATGTTGTGTTAAAAGTTCGCTCTTATGTTTTAGTTTCTTTAATTCTAGGTTAAAATCTAAATGCAGGCGGAAGTGTACGAGTTTGGATTGATTTTGCACGGATTATGGAGTTTGGGGACCAAAATGAACGAACCTGGAAGTTGAGGGGCAACATAGAGTGAAGGAAAGAAAGTATGCGGACGCATGGAAGTGAACGCTGCCACGTGCGGCCAACTTCAGTGGAGGTCCAGTCTCTGGGCGTACGGTTGTGTTGTATGCGGCTCTATGCTGCCCTGCATGGCCTTGTGCGGCCACACACATGTTCCACGCAGCCGCACCGTCTTCACATATGAATGGCAATAGAGTGGATTCAGGGTGGGTACATCTCCCCCTGTACCCTCCTCATTGTACCAACCCTGCCCAATGTCTGCCCCGTAGCCATTTGAATCGGTCGGGGCGGAGTGGATTGGCTTGGGTGAGTAAAAAATACCTGATATCCGCTCCGTTTTAAAAAAAATCCTAATAAAATTTTAAAAATTAAAAAAAAAGGGTAAAATGCATTAGAAAAAAGACATTGAAATAACAATGAACTCACCAACACACAGCGGAGATGGTGAATGAACGAATTAAGAAGGATTAGGGTTTGTTTTGGAATTGGTCGTTCCGATTTCAAATTTGATATTTTAACTTTTAAGACAATTTTGAATTACAAAATTTCTAAAAATTTGTTAGTGAAAAAGCCTAATAAAAAAAAGTAAGGTAAAGTGGTTAAGATTAGGGAGTTAAACTCAATTTTCACAAGTTTGAATCTTCTCTTAGTTCCATCATAAACTTTTTTTGCTAAAAAGAGAAAAAAAAAATCAGGGAAATGGGCGGGTCAGGCCCGGGTGGCCATTACCCCTCCTAGCCTCGTTAGGCTTTCGGGGCGGACACTTTCACCCTATACCTGTCCCATTACAATACTCTGCGGGTTTGGATTTTGGGACTAATACTGCCATCCCTATCTTCGCACGACTTTTTCTTATTTTCCTTGTTTCGTTGGGAGTCTTTTATGGTGCTAGTAGCACATACTTTGCATGTGGATTTAGAGCATTGTCATGATCTTTCTCGTAGTGTTGCTGATTTTTTACTTTTACTAAACTATATTACTTAAAAAAGGGTAAATTTCACATATCGTCTCCAACCTTTGCATTTAGAATCGCCTAACTCCTTAACCTTTTTTTTTAGTGTACTGGGTCCTCAACCTTTCATAAATATGCACAAAAAGCCTATCTTAACGGAATCTATTCAAAAATCTATTAACTCATTGGCCAAATTACCACAATAACATTACCCTTTAATTTTAAAAAAGCAAAAGGAATTTAAAAATATATAAAAATAAAAAAAATAAAAATAAAAATAAAGAAACTGAAAGGAGGGAAGCCCCCCCTCCCACTGCTATTTCTGGCAGAAAATATTTTCCATCTTTTAGTAATGTGACCACGTTTTCCTTGAAAACAAGAAAAATATTTTCATATGGGGCGTTGATTTTTTGTTTTGTAGGTAATATCTATTTTTTTTCCGGGAAATTTTACTTCTAATCAAACATATTAAAATTCATTTTCTATGTTTTTAATTACCGGTAATTTAATTGGCAGGAAAATATTTTTTCCTAGCTAAATTCTATACTTATAATCAAATGCACTCTAAATTCAAAGTTAACTTATTCAACTTTAGACATTTAATATTCTAAACATAGAGCTGCTACATGCATGAGTATTTCATTATTTTATACAACTTTTATAATAAGCTAAATCGGAAAGGGAAAAAATGGACATGAAACTCATGTGAAATTTTAGACCGTTCATATTCTGAACACACAATTAATACATACATGATTCTTTTATTGATAATACATAAAAAATTTTTAAAAAAAAATTTAACATAGTCTCATTTGTAAATTAGTTTAAACTAAACTTGAAATACAATAACATTCCCTCAAATACACAAATCACAAGCCTATATAATAACTTTAACTAATATTAATCCATTAATAAATTAACTTTAACGAATAACTTTAACTAATATTAATCTATTAACTAATAAAGAGTTGGGCTGATTCAAGAGTTGGGCTTACTGAAGAGTTGGGCTGACTCAAGAATTTAAAAAAAGAAAAAGAAAAAGCTTGGCATTTGGGCTACAAAGGGACTGGGCTGCATAGAAATTCCATTTGGGCTGGACCGAGCTGTGGATCTGTCCATGGTTTTAAGACAACAAGCTTTACAGTAAGAGAGATGATTTGTCCACTCTTTTTAATTGACGTGTGGATCATCGGGTTGAGTACAAACCATGTTTCAGACCTTGGGTAGTGCATTTCAACTTCCACTTTTATATAAACTCAGCCAAATAATATTATATGCTTAATCCGATGTGGGATTTAAATCACATATCTTCCATTTTAATTTTATAAAGTACACCCTCAGTAGTTGTTTGCTATCAACTCGATGTAAGACACAATTCAATTCTCTTTGAAAATTACATTTATAACATCCACTTTTATAACACTCAACATTTTTCTATTTTATTATGTAATCCGATGTGGGAATTTGTATATCCTAATATGCACATATTATTATATATATTTATTTTAAAAGGACACGCATATTAGATTTGTATTTATTAGTTATTACATGGATATCTTTTCATTACAAAATATTATATTTTTAATCCAACGTGGGATTTTATCCGCCTTAAATCACATTTCTTCAATTTTAATTTTATAAAGTACATCATCCGCTTTTGTTTGCTATTAACCAAATATGGGACACAATTCAATTCTCTTTAGAAATTGCATTTCTAATATCTGTTTTTATAACACTCAACATTTTTCTATTTTGTTATGTAATCCGATGTGGAAATTTGTACATCCTAATATGTACATATTATTATCTATATTTGTTTTAAAAAGACACTCATATTAGAGTTGTTTGCTATCAACCCGATGTGGGACACAATTCAATTCTCTTTAGAAATTACATTTATATCATCCACTTTTATAGCACTCAATTTTTTTCTATTTTGTTATGTAATCCGATGTGGGAATCCGTACATCATAATATGTACATATTATTATATATATTTGTTTTAAAAGGAGACTCATATTCTATTCGTGTTTATTAGTTATTGCATGGATATCTCTTCATTAGACAATTTGTAAAATTTCCAACCACACCTCTGAGAAAAATAAAAAAAAATTAAATCGGATCGCCCTGAGAAAAATTCCTGGCTCCTCCCCTGCTTTTTTCCCCAATTTTCGCTGCAAATTCCCTTCTCTTTATTCTCATCTTTCCCTTTCGAGTGCCTGAGGATTCTTATTTCTTAATCTACTGTTCTAATTGTCAATTCTCTCCGTGCTTTTGATTATTTCCTAATCCGCTGTTTTAAAATCTCTACCATGCGCATTTTAATTTCCTGAATCAACACTAAAATCTTTGTGATAATGCATCTTAATTTTCTAAATCAATGCTAAAATCTTGGCGACTTATTTTCTTTAACAAAGGAGAGTTCATATGGTCTTGGGCTATTGATTTTAGGGTTCGATTGGTTGAGAATTTGGTCTAGAGGATGCGGTGGATTTAAGAATTTGGTCTAAATACTTAAAGTGAATTCAAAAAGATATTAGACAAGTAGAAAAATACTGGAATGGTGAAAAAATTAGAGTTGGATTATCCATTTTTAAAAAATTCAATCGTTTGAGTTAAAGCTTTCAATAAATCTCTCAACTATTTATTTTTCTGAATTATCTTTACTATATTAATTTAATATATGACACAATCTCTCTTATTTATATTGTAGATCTATTAGTTCATAAGAAATTTCAGATTTTATTCTGTATGGATATTATATTGTTATCGCTTTAGTTGACTAATACAAACTAAGGTATTTTATTTTTATCTATCTCGAACTCGAGTCGTACTCTTTACTTCAAATATTTTTTCTAGACACATGCATTCTTTATTTGTGAATTCTTTATATGAGTTTGGCACCTTTATTTTAACAAAGGACATAAATATGTCTACTCCAATTTTTGTTATATAAATCTAATCTAATATTATTGTTGTTTCAAGTTTCCATGGATATAGTCATTCTTGACTACGGGAAGTTTTCGTATTTGACTCCTATAGTGGCAGTCATGTTACACATGTGAGGATTGAAGTCCTGTCCTTTTTGCTCTTAAATTACATAGAAAATTTTTCTGGTATCCATGTTTTGTGCTGCTTTGAAAGTATATGTTTGAAGGCTTCAAAGTTTTCTTCATTTCTCCCTTAGAATTTGATGTTATTGAATGATGATCAAGTGTTGTTGGCTAATTTTTATGTTTTATGCAATTATGCCATTGTAGAAAATAAAATAAGAAAAACTTATAGGGAAGCACTAAAGGTTTTTAAGTATGATTGGTGGTGTTTCGCAATTAAAGTTGTAATCTTTTGAAAGCTAAATCACTCATTTATTATTATTATTATTATTATTATTATTATTATTATTATTATTATTATTATTATTATTATTATTGCTTCCTTATCTTTTACGGGGAGATATGAAGAGGGAATTCATTTAGGTTCTCAGAAAGTTGGAGAATACAAGATTTGGATACAACTGGCTTGAGAACAACGTGTTAGACTGGATTTTTTACCATTGGAGTATATTATTTAAGCTTTTACACTTATTTTTGAATGATATGGCCTTCAACGAAGAGCAATCATGAGGATTGATTACCCAAAATATGGAGCTTTAATTTAGCTTGAGGGATCAAGAAAATACTCACTTTTAAATTGGGTTCTTATTGAAATTTGGATCCAACTAATGTGTCAGTAGCTTTTCAAAATATCCACTGAAATCTTTATTATTTTTTAATAAGTTTCTTATTGTTGCATTCATTGTCTCTTTTTTGGTAATCATATAATGTACAGAATCGGTTTTGCCAGCTATATATATTTTGAGTTTTTTTTTTTTGCGAGCTTTATGAAAATATTTTATAGACATCGTAAATATTATTTATATATAGGTTGTTGGGTATTATTATATGCTTAATTAGAACATGTTCATTAGGTTCACATATATAATAAAAACTGTGTTTATAAATTGGCCCAAATTATTATATTACTATGTCAAAAAAATGTTAAAAAGAAAAATGAAAGATAAAATGACTTGGAGATAAATGTTTTAGTTTAATCCCTCGAGAAAAATTGGGGAATTACAAATGCATCCTAACAATATTAGCTTTTGTTAATTTCTTCTCATATTTAGCAAGTAATTAACCCACTTAATAATTAAATAAACAGTGCCATAACTAATGAATTTTAGAATTCGACAATATACTGAAATAAGAGGAAAAAAGTTTATTAAGATACTATATGGTCAAGTCATACCATATGGTGTCAGATCGAGACTAATTGTTTAACACATGCTTATATCATCAAGTTGATCAATATATTAGAAATTATTCATTGTGAAAGTACGGTGGAATATATATTAGATTCTTTTTCATTTTTAAATATTCGTTACTTGATGGTCTATTCCATTTTTACTTATCATTTTTAGAATGTCTTTCCGTGCAACGCACGGGTGTAGTACTAGTTAATATATAAAAGCACTTGAATGAGTCTTCTTTTTTCCCGCCCATTTTCATGTGGTATCCTCAGAGGTAAGACTTTCTCTGTCCTTGATTTTGATCTTTTATTATTTAAGTGTTTTTTTTTAAATCTGAATCCTTATCTATTTTTGAATTGAATCCTTATTCTCCTCAAATTTTCCCTTTCCAACGACTCCTAATCTGTATTCAATCAATTTAGTTATTTTTTTCTTTAATCAATTCTTATTGATTTCCCAACTCAAAGCTTAAATTCTCAAACTTTCCCCTGTATAGAAACTTAATTTTTGTAAACTAATTTAGAATTACTGTTATTTAATAGTATTTTTTTTCCTTTTAAAGAATTGGACTTTTTTCCTAGCAAACAAGTAATGCTTTTTTAAGATTGTGATAAAACATTTTTTTTAAAGGAAAAGCTTAATTTTCATTACTAGAATGATCCAACTCAAGAACAAGTTACAACCAGGGGGAGCACTATTCAAATATAACATTTTTTTAGTTATGGTTAATTGTGTAAAATCAAATTGGTAATTTGAAGTCATTATTAATTAATGAATCAAAGTTACTGTTTAGAAGATAATTTCCCTTTAATAGATCGGAAGAGCACACGTCATATTTATCTTATTTAAAATTTTTAACCTTCATAGTGTACAATTCTGTAGAGTTCAAAATTGAATTATTAAGTTTAATAATATAATATAAAATTATTGTTAATTTGGAATAGTTGCTCTGAATTATCAAATTAATTCGTGTAGAACTTTTTTTGTATAGATATTTTGCAATAGCTTGAGCACTACGGTTAAATATTGCGCATAATTAGACCGTATCGGTTCTTAATTATTACCAATCTACTATGTATTTTTGAATAACTATTTCAACTACTTGATAACATTTTAAGTTGTCATTACCAGTCTTATCATATCTTTACCAGTTAGATAGTTACTACATTATTGTCTTCAAAACTCATTTCCAACTTTACTTTTGATAATTATTGAATATCTCTTGGTGCATTAGTGTTTTTTTTTTTTTTTTGTAATTTGAACATTACAAGGAGATTGTAGGGGAAGGGAATCGAACTATTAACTAAGAGTGTAAACAATTAACAAGGACACCATTAGAGTACAAAGGTCTTGGCTCTTGGTGTATTAGTTACTCAAGCATGTACATGTTAAATACCTGTAGTTATTAGACATTTTTTTTTTTAATTAAGTGATCTTTCTTATTTGGTTTATAACCTTTCTTTTTACTACTTTTCGTCTAGATGAATATGAACTAATGGTAGGAATGTAATATTTACATCCTTATTCTCTCATACACTTCTGATGGTAATAGTTGACTCTCAGTTTATTTTACTCTATTTAAGTGCATTATTATTTATTCAACAATTTTCTATATTAATTACCAGATAATAAAAAAATATAAAATCTTTGACGAGCTTGAATGGAGTCATTTGGATTGACTATTACTTTTAATGTCTTGAATTTTTGAAATAAATATGCACTTATTTTGTTATCCTATTAGATTTAATTTCTTTTATATTACAATTAGTCTTTTCCGTGCAACGCACGGGTGCAATACTAGTTACTTATAATGTCATGCCACACCGTGATACGCCCCACTCGTAGTACTTCTAACTTACTTGAAGTGAAATGTGCGCCGACGATAAATTTCAACTATAAGTTAGAATCTACCGTCAAGGCTCGTAAACATTCTACTTATTCTAGAAAAATTTTGGCAATATCTTCCCTAACTTATTGACAAAACCAACCTCTATCAACTCTCATCACCAACACATTAACACCTCGCAATATGACAAATGCCATCATTTCAAGAAATCATACTTCTCACATGAATAAATATACTAACCCAATTATCATTCACACATATTCAGAAGATATGTTACTAATATTAACCATGTCAACTTTATAATTCATAAGATTGATAAACTCTATAGCAATCTATTTCGTTATGTGGTGGCTTACTTCTGGAAATAGGAGGCTTGACCACAATGTGTTCCTAGATCACAATGTGTTGTCCAAACTCCAATTACTACCTGGAAAGAAAATCATTTAGAAAACATGTGAGCTAATAAGCCCATTGAGTGGAGTTTTATAATTAAGCATGCTTTAGAAAGTCGAAACATAACTTTTACAAAGTTCTGCATAAAATGCTCAGGCCCATTTGGGAATTTCAAAACTTTAAATATAAATCCAACATAACCTCAACATTGATAGAATCTTTTACATGTTAGAAAATATCATGAACATTATTTCATTTAAAAATCATCATGAAATTCACTAGAAAATATCATGAATATTATTCATTTAATAATCATCATAAAATCCACCCTAAAGAGTATCCATAGTCTCATGTTATCGTTCAACCTTATTCATTTTACGTCATATGCGCGTAGACACCAGCTTGGACTATAGGTACTTTATGACCCCTTCGCCCTAGGAAGCACAACAACCAGCTTGAGCCATAGCTAGCACATAGGCCCCTTCGCTTGAGTGGCATATCATTTCGTCAGTTTGAGCCATAGGCCTCTTTGCCCGTAGGCGACATATTCATAACATTGGATATAAATTTGGGGGTTTTCATACATCATAAATCAGGTTTCAAATCAAACATTTCTCTGCTCTAAAAACCATGAAGCATCATTTCATATAAACATCTATATAAACCTTTCTAGAGAGAATATCAACTTTTGTGAAATTTCATGGAAATACATGATTCATCATAAAACCTTGCAAGTTCATGTGAAAATCAAAGCATAATATAATTTCATTTACAAAGAAAAGAAAAGGAAAATCTCCACTCACCGGTTAAGTAGCCATGTACATATAGCTCCTTTCATGTTTCATTTCCCTTTGATCTTAATCATTTCCTGTGACATCATATGAAAATTCTATTTAACATCTAATTCCTTTCTATTTCTCAATTCTTTTATTTATCTTTTCTCAATTCCACTATCTTCTTTCTAACTTATTTACTGATTAAATATTTCCTAGTTTAAGTAATCATCTACATCATTATATGCTCAATTAGAAAGCTCAATAATTACTCTCCATTCTACGCTTAACTAAACTCTTCAAGTAAGGATTGTTAAGTTTCCCTGTTTGGGCAATGCACATTTAAAACCATTTTAAAATCAAAAATGGTGTCGTATGCTTATGAAATTCTCCTACAAGGTGAAAAACTCATATGAGTTCATCATACATGAAATTGAGCTTAAGAATACAACATTGAGAACACCAAAATATTTTTCAACCTCCTAAAAGTCTGTTCTCGAGTGCCCACTGACCACTTCCACAATACACGTCATAAAAACTCCCACGAGTCTCCAAACGGTGTCATTCAAATTCAATATGATAGATAACGCATGGAAGATCATTTTCCAACTTGTATCTTATTAAAATTCAATATATACTGTTAGTTATGATCTTCCAAAGTCGAAGGGCAGAACAATATAACATAATAATCCCATGCCTAAATATTTTTTCTTACAAGTTGCAATAGTATAACTTATTAAAGTCTCAAATACCCTTTAATAAGAACAATACTAATTCTTAGCCTTAAACAAAATTTCCATATTTCCATTAGAAATTGGATTGCTCTTCTCTTCCTTGCATTATACTAGACTTGGTATAGTTTTACAAATGACCATAGTATCCTATGCTAATTAACCCTTAATTATCACTAAAACACCACAATAACTTAAAACCCCTAGAATTTCATACTAGGCATATGCTTCAAGAAATTTAAATGCATAACTTGTATCCACACTCATTATTTCCCCCTTTGTTAAATCCATATTTACATACTTGATTCTATAAAATCACGTTAACTTCATAGCATTCTATTTTAGATCCAAAACACTATTCCACATCAATTAATCCATGAATTCTAAGATTATAAACTCAATACTCAATTTCATGAGAATTTTCATTTTATAGTCCCAAATAACACTTCATTCAAATTTTTCATTTCAATTTTTCCTTAAAAAAAAAAAAACTATAATTTCATAAACTAACTTTGCATAATATTTCATTTTAGGCTTTGTATGATTCTAGTTTCTTGTCTAAGAATAGTTTCACACAACTTAATAATATAGAAATTAAATCATCAACATCTACTCAATTCTATAAAATTTCTTAATCTTAGAAGAAACTAAACCTTAAAATTTACATGAAATCAAAGCTTAAAGGTGAGCATTACTTACATATAATGATATTTCCTTGGTCTTCTTCTTCAATTCTCCAATTTTCCTTTTTTTTTGGTTGCCTTGCTCAATCCCCTCGTCTCCCAAATCTCTCTCAGTCCCGGTCTCTTGGCTCTTTGTATTTAGTTGAATGTGATTATATGTAATTATCCCAAGAATTATCTAGATATATAGGAAATAGCACCCAAGGTCCTCCACTTCTTGCTTTCTTCATTTAACCACCAAACTTATAATATAATTTTATAGAAAACCCAAACTTATTTAATTGCTTAAATGGTAGCCCCAAGAATTAAATTAATACATCTTAGTCTAAATTTAACATTGACTTAACATATTATACTTTTGACTTTAACGGATAAAAGTTGAATTTGAAAATAGTAAAGCGGGTCGTTACACACCGGCTGCCACTTTTTATAAAAAAAATTATTACAAACGTAATAGTGAAGGATTGAACTGGTGACCTGCATTTTAAGAACAACACGATTTACTATTATGCCAATTCTTTTATTTGTTAATAATTTTTATTCATATATTACTATTCCCGCGTGTTCTCCCTCGAAGAAAATATTATTATTAACTACATATATACTTAAAAACTAATTATGGCGACACTACTTTTTTTATTAATCTCACCAATTTTTCAAATATACTAAAATGGTCAAAATTAAAATGAGACAAATATCCCTCTTATTCTTAATAATTATAAATGTTTCTCCCATCATATCTTCTTCCCCCTATGTGTACCAAAAAATCTTAATTAATCTATTTTAATTTTTATAATAAAAAATATAGAAGAACCGAAAATAAAAATTTCCTTTACTTTGTATAGAAATAAATTGCACAAGCTATTACCCTAATTAATAAGTCAATTTTTTTACAACATTTTAAGTCATTTTGTCTGCATCGTCTCTAAATTCATAAACCAATGAAATTGGATTTATGAAAGAAATAAATAATCAATTTAATTAATCTTATAATTTCATATGAAAAGTAGAATTGACAATATGCATTCCCGTTCCGGTTGCATTCCTTAGTAAACATGAATGTGAATATTTTTCTTTCCCTTTTATTTGAATATCAATCAATTTCCTCTAATATTGATTAGCCTAATTAAGAAGAAGAACATTGTTTTGTATTACCGTCTTCAAGTTTATCTTATCGAGATTCAAAAATTTCTACAAAAATCATGCTTTGTTTTTGGCCTAAAGTTATGAAATGAATAAATTATAGTGTGTAAAATTTTTATCCTTTTAAAGAAAAACAGTCGTAATTATTAACATTTATAGCGGGAAATATTAAGAAAAAATTACAATTATAATTTTCAATTAACATAAACTTGCGATATATATATTTTAATTAATTAAATATCACGCTCGTCTAAAGTTATGAAATGAATAAATTATAGTATGTAAAATTTTTATCCCTTTGAAGAAAAACAGTTATAATTGTTAACATTTATAGCGAGAAATATTAAGAAAAAATTAAAATTATAATTTTTAATTAATCTAAACTAACGATATATATATATTTAATTAATTAAATATCATTTTAATTAAGACAATTTATAAAAAAATAAAAGTTCTAAAAAGAAACTTATTATCCAATGCACATATGTTATCAAGTAAGTTCCTCATTTATATTTATTTCTATTGTTTTGTTATTATTTGTATAAACATGAGTTATCAATTAAGGTTCTTGTTCATTAATTAATTTTCATTGTTTTATGAATTATAAAATTACAATTTTTTTGCTAAAGAAATTATAAACTAAAATTATTTTAATGATATGGATACTTATCCATCATTACATAATCAAATTTATCTAGACTGTTGACTAATAATATTAAATAAGTTAAATAATTTAAAAGTAAAATATAGTAAAGTATTAATCGAGTACATGAAAGGGTAATTATTAATATGTTATTAATAAAATATTAATTTAACACATCAAATATTAAATCAAAATTATATATTTACTGATTTTGTTATGCAAATCCAATGGCACGTATTTGTGCAACGCATGGTGAACTTCGTTTGATTACCACTAGCAAAGACATTGGTATTGTATGATATTTTT
This sequence comes from Nyctanthes arbor-tristis, assembly GCA_963692815.1. Lineage (NCBI taxonomy): Eukaryota > Viridiplantae > Streptophyta > Magnoliopsida > Lamiales > Oleaceae > Nyctanthes > Nyctanthes arbor-tristis. The sequence goes on from CAVNYN010287112.1 coordinate 35,172, forward strand.
TGTTATCTTGTTATCCCGTCTTTTAAGAGACTTCGTTTGTTGTATTTAATAATAGTTATACTTTATTTTCATTTTCAAGTTTTCATCTAAAGTAGACACGGGTATAATATAAAATATGACATTGTTTTCTTTTACAATACCACAATGCAATCATACATAGATATATATATATATATATATATATATATGAGTAAAATAGGTTATGTCATGCATGGGCGGATTTAGCCCCTGGGCTAGGTGGGCTCGAGCCCACCAAATCTTGAAAAAAAACATTATTTATCTGTGAACTAAATTCTATTTAATTGAAATCTTTTTAGATAGATTTTCAATTTATAATAGCATGTAATTTAATTGCAGAGTTGGCAAATGAAGAGAATTTTCTTTTATTTTTTATTTTGAATACATCGGAGCTATAGGGGAGGGGAGAGGAAAACTGGGGAAGGGATGATGTCGTCCGAACTCAAGACCTCCTACTTAGAACTTGAAAAACCTAACTACTATAACACTTGCTCAAACCACAAGAGAAATTTTTAATAATAAGTTAAAATAAAACAAATGGCAAGAAATAGGGTTAAGAAAATGTAATTCACCACTTCTATTCGTTTCATTTTCAGCCTATATTTCTTGTCATTGTATTTCATCTTTCTTTTCTTCTTACTATAAAAGTCTTGCCAAAATTATTTTTAAGCCCCCCTAATTATTATATCCTAGATCCGCCCTTGGTGCCATGTGAGTTTTTCTATATGAGCTCAATCCAATTTACTACAGTATCTTTCAATATTCTTGTTGACTCTCTTCACAACCCGAATTCTACTATCAAAATTTATTGTCAAGGTAAGATATATGAATCTCTTTTATTTTACCAATTATCCGATATACCTCTTTGTTTCCGTTGTTAATAAGGAAAAAAGAAACATAAATTATGACAACATTAGTTGTATCAAATGTCACTGAATTTTACTTTACTTGCAAATGGATAAATGATATTTAACTGTTAATAATTAGATTAAGAGCTTTAATTTAATAGGAATTAGGCATCTCCACTTTAATTTTCAACAATTATATCACTAAAGTTATATGTAATTACAAGAAAGTCACTTTGTTAACGATATGTTATTACTTATCATCATTAAATTATAGTCTCAAATAATAAGAAAATGATTACTCTAAATGACACATTTTACTGAAGAGGAAAAGTAGAAGAATAATTTTAGGGTTCACAAAGCATTTAATATCTTGACATATCATTTTAAATAAATTTTAACCGACTGCTATGCATATCAGAGATGGTCATTCTATTATTTGATCATATTCTAACAACAGTTTCCACCGAAAATCTTTACAAATCTGAATTCTTGAATGTGATACCATACTCTAGAATTTTCGATCATAAGTTGAAGTTAAAAATCAGTATTCTTGCTATACTATTACAGAATTTTTATCATTCGACTACATTGTGCAGTGACACAAGACTTATAATATCAAGACATGGAGATCGCATCATTTAAGCAAAAATTCTATTTGGATCAGATGTATGTGACAAATTTTTTACTATAAGAAATACTCTGATACCATTTGATCTAAGACTTCCTTTTACAATACAAATTACATTAATAAATGTCAAAATTTTTATATTCTTTTATAACATCAAGTATCTAAATTTTTATTAAACTACTTTTGATGTATGACTTTTTCACTATATCTAATGCACGGGTGAAAAATATAGTTTTAGTAAACTAATCAAAATCCCCTTATTGCTAGTTAATGAATAGTACTTAGATTTATCCATCCTTCTCTTTAAGTTCAACCCTTACTTTGCTTCTATAACTTTTATTTAATCATAATAAGAGCAAGGCAATTCGTTACGTGTGTAATATTTTTTGTTACACGAATTATATTGTATAGCTCACAATGTTACATGAATTTAAAATATTATAACATCAGTAAAGATCTCCCACTAGATGTATGGCAAGACTATCCCGTCACACGCACACGTAACGAGAGATTTTCGGGAAAATCTATACAGTGAGCCCATGTATACAGGGTCTACGCAATTGTCTTAATAACCTCCCGCTATGTGTGCGCATGACGGGATAATTCTATCAGTCATCATTATCTTCAACCAGATGTATGGCAAGATTATCCCATCATACACAGACGTGACGGGAGATTATTGAGAAAATCTAACATAATAGGTGTCAAACCCCTCAATTAAAAGCATGGGTTGAAGTTATGTTACTAAATCAATATGCCGGAAGCGTTACAAATTTCTTGTTATAACTCTTGTCAAAATCGAGGGGCACGACTTGTCAATCAATTCTCTTTTATTCATTAGATGAGGTAGTGTTGTTTGTCATCTTTAATTAGTTTAAAGTTGTAGTATTTGTATAAAAGAATATGACACACGATAAATAAAAGTCATTTTATATATATTATAATCGAACACAAGCTCGGGAAACCCTTACATGTGAAAATAGGATTCCCAATCTCGTAACAAAACTTTCCTTATAAGCCAAGTTTTATTTAGTTATATTGGTTTCCATACACATACTTGCCTTACTCCCATCATTAACTAATACTTAATTAAATAAGAAACACTGGCATATCCCTCATAATCTTGTCATGGTGCAAAAGATTGAGGGAAAAGGCACAAAATATATCAAACTCATATGAGGTTCCCAAATACATTACAAACATAGGCTCATCCTCATAATAAGCCCAAAGGTCTATTTCTATCACATGCATAACTTGGCTTGCGTCGTGCGACAACCTCCATTCTTCGGCCTTTCTCTCAACGATCCTTCGGCGGATCATCTATAAAAGAGTAATCACATACAAAGTAAGTATAAAATACCCCGTGAGTAATACCTTATTTCGGTTTACTAAAGGTTTATAGAAATCATTTCATGCTACAATCTTAAGAACATTAAAATGCACAAACCTTTTTGAATACATTATAGGGCCCCAAATACTAAAATTTCCTACTACCCATGGCGCCTCGTTGCCTTTCAAATACCAATATGGTAATGGCAACACAATAGATTCATAACAATTTCCGGTTAATTTTTACCGGATTTCCAAACTTTCATTAATCCATAACAATTAACATGGATCAAATCAAAGCAAACAATACAAAATGGGTAGAGGGACTCTAGCACTTCTTATGCAAGAAATAATTTTAACAATATCCAAAACACATACATTTTCTTGAAACTTATGCATGCCAATAAACCAAAGTAATGAATTACTCACCTTGTTTTCTTATACCTTTGAAGTTAAGACTTGTTACTGAGTGGCAAAACACCTTCAATTCCTTAGTATATCTAAGTAACATAGCCTTTAGAATGTGGGTTCTATATGTATATGAAATATGCCTTGTTTGAAGAGGTAAAAGAGAGCTTTTGAAGGTCTTTTGTGAGTTTTCAAAACCATGCATAATTTATGGACGAATTTTCCTTTTTGTTTTCTAAAGGTTTTTGAGTTCCACCAATACAAAGACTCCCACTTGTCCTATAGCAATGAGTTAAATTGGAGGGATAAGAATTCTTCTTAGTAAATCAAGATGCCAAGTGTGGGTTGTGGATTCAATTCATGTGTAAAAACTTATTGGATACAAGTGTATGAGATTTTTCCCTTTAATTCTTAGTAAACCCCTTTACCTATTGAACTCTATAATTAAGTCCTTGTATTCTTGACTATACTAACGAGACACATATCTTTACCTTAAGCATCTTTTCGGTCTCAAAATTTACTACCCGATTAAGCTTATTCGTTCTTTTAGCAAATTTTCTGTAACCGATGGGGTAATTGACATACATTTGTGTGATCATCAACCAAACAAAAATGTCCTCAAATTCTTATAAAATGTCTCGACTAGTCATCTAATTATAAGATTTATTCATCGATTACTTATAGTTGAATATTAAAATCAATTATTATTTCGAAGATATCACTATTAAAAATAGAGGAATTACAAGGGATGTTGCAATCTAACCCCTTAAAAGAATTTCATCCTCAAAATTTAAAATTACCTATAAATAATTCGGGATACTGTTTTCTCATCTCATCTTCTCGTTCCCACGTTTCCTCTTCCAAGATTTCACTTTTCCACAGTACGCGAAGGAGGGGTACTTCTTTATTACGCAATCTTTTTGTCTCCTGCATCAAGATTTTCACGGGTCGTTCTTCCAAGGTTAAGTCAGATTGTATGTCAAATGGTGTTTCTGACAGTACATGAGAAGGATTATATTTTCTTAATGTTGAGATATGGAACACCGGATGAATATGACTCATTCTTTCGGGCAATTTCAATTCATAGGCCACTTCTCCAATTCTTCTTGTTATTTCAAATGGCCAAATGTACCGAGGAGTCAATTTGCCTCTTTTTCCGAAGCGGAAAAGTTGCTTTATTGGAGATATTTTGACAAATACTTGATCTCCAATCTTAAATTTCAATGGCCGTTGTCTTTGATTGCGTAACTTTTCTGACAGTCTTGTGCGGCTTTTAACTTTTCCTTTATCGTATCCACCACTTTGATCATCCCTTCCATCATTTTTGAATTGATTATTTTCCTTTCTCCTACTTCATTCCAATATAATGGTGATCTACATTTTCTTCCATATAATACTTCATACGGTGCCATTTGAATTGAGGAATGGTAACTATTGTTGTATGAAAACTCCGCCAATGGTAAATAATGATCCCATTTTTGTGGAAATTCCAAAGCACACGCTCAAAGCATATCTTCAAGAGTTTGGATGGTTCGCTCGGATTGATCATCAGTTTGGGGATGGAAAGCCGTACTAAAATTTAATCGTGTCCCCAAGGTTTGATGAACTTCTTTCCAAAATCGCGATAGAAATCGTGGGTCTCGATCTGAAGTAATGGAAACTGGAATACCATGTAATCTTACAATTTCCGGGGTATACAACTCGGCCAGTTGTTCCATTTTGAATGTCATTTTAATGGGTATGAAGGGTACCGACTTTGTTAGATGATCAACGATTACCCATATAGCGTCATATCCTTTGATGACTCTTGGTAATCCACTAACAAAGTCCATTGTTATTTTCTCCCATTTCCACTCGGGAATCTCTAATGGTTGTAATGTCCCTGCTGGTTGTTGATGTTCTGCTTTGACCTGTTGACATGTGAGGCATTTAGCGATAAACTCCACAATATGTCGCTTCATGTTGGGCCACCAATATAATTTCTTTATATGAAGATACATTTTCGTGGAACCCGGATGTAGAGTGTATGGCGTGCTATGCGCCTCTTCCAAAACACATTCCCGTATTTTTCCTGTTTCTGGTATATACACTCTTTCTTTGTATCTCAATAGCCCTTGGCTTGATATATTATAAGGGGATTCTTTTTCATTCTTCCAATTGTCCCGTATCTTCTCAGCAAAGGAGTCAGTCTCTTGCCCTTCTTTAATCTTCTCCATTAATGTTGGTTTTGCAATCATAGCTCTCAGCTTTACACCCCATTTGGCAAGATTTCTAACTCGAATTTTTCAATTTCCCGCTGTAACTCCTTAGGTTTCTTTTTATCTGTGATGGCTTTCCGACTTAAAGTATCGGCTACCACATTTGCCTTTCCGGGGTGGTAATTGATTGTACAATCATAGTCTTTTACCAATTCAAGCCATCATCGTTGCCGCACGTTCAGTTCTTTCTGGGTAAAGAAATACTTCAACCTTTTATGATCCATATAAATTTCGCACTTTGCTCCATAGAGATAATGTCGTCAAACCTTCAAGGCAAACACTATAGCGGCTAATTCTAAGTCGTGGGTGGGGTACTTCTTTTCATAAGGTTTTAATTGTCTAGATGCATAAGCTACAACTTTGTCATTTTGCATTAACACGCATCCGAGTCCGTACTTGGATGCATCGCTGTAAATACTAAACTTACCACTTTCCTCAGGAATGGTAAGAATAGAAGTTGTGGTTAGCCGCTTTTTTAACTCTTTGAAGCTCCTTTCACAGTCCTAATTCCACCTGAACTGTACATTTTTCTTGGTTAACCATGTAAGAGAAACTGCAATTTTTGAAAAATCTTTGACAAATCTCCTATAGTACCTAGCCAATCCTAAGAAACTTCGTATTTCAATAGGAGTTCTAGGTTGAGGCCAGTTTATTACAGCTTCTACTTTACTTGGGTCAACTGAAATCCCTTTCTGATTTACAACATGACAAAGGAAATTCACTTTCGCAGTCCAAAATTCACATTTTGAGAATTTTGCGTACAATTGTTTTTCTCTCAAAGTTTGTAAAACCAAATGTAAGTGCTTGATGTGGTCTTCTCGGGACTTTGAATAGATCAAGATATCATCAATAAACACGATCACAAATTCATCCAAACACTCCTTGAATACTCGATTCATAAGATCCATAAAAGCCGCAGGAGCATTTCTTAAGCCAAAAGGCATGACCAAAAATTCAAAATGTCCATATCTTGTGCTAAAGGCGGATTTATGAATATCCTTTTCTTTTATTTTCAATTGATAGTACCGCGATCGTAAATCAATTTTTAAAAAGATTACTGACCCTTTAAGTTGATCCAATAAACCATCGATATGTGGGAGAGGGTACTTGTTCTTTATTGTAACCTTATTTAACCCCTGATAATCGATACACATCCTCATAGATCCATCATTTTTCTTTACGAATAGAACGGGTGCACCCCAAAGAGATGTGCTTGGTTGAATGAAGCCTTACTGAGCAGTTCATCTAATTGAGTTCTAAGCTCCTTTAATTCAGTTGGTGATATACAATACGGAACTTTGAAGATTGGTTCCGTACCAGGTTATATCTCAATACCGAATTCGACCTCACGGTCAGGGGGGTAATCCGGGTAATTCATCAGGAAATACGTCTAAATATTCTTGAACTATAGGCAAAGATGAAGGTGAGACGGAATTTTCGGCCTTAATTTGATGTAAGCTAACGCAAAATCCCAAATGACCTTGTTTCAGGAGTTTATGTGCTTGGAAGGCTGAGATTATTGTTCAGGTGCTTTTTAGAGGCTTGGAAAACAATATGGGGTTCTTTTATGACAATTTCAATGTTCGGGCTCAGCAATCAATAGTCATACCATGTTTGGATAACCAATCTATCCCCAAGATTATATCAAAATCTATGAGGTTGAAGAGAATTAAATCTGCCCGGCATATATCCTCTCCTATTAGAATTTTTGCATTAGATATATAATCCTTTGCCGTATAAGTCACTCCGGAGGCAATTTAACATTCATTTTTAATGACATTGGAAATATTGCAAAATTTGCATCTTGAGCAACTTTGTAAGAAATGAATGAATGTGTAGTGCCGGAGTCAAATAGAGCATATACAGGTCTACCATAAATATAGATCGTACCTGTGATGACAACATTGCTAGTAGTGGCGTCAGGCTGGACTATGGCAAAAACCCTTCCTGTAGGGTTGTTGGGCTTTGGATTTGTTGGGCAATCTCTAACCATGTGCCCTTCTTTGCCGCATCAATAGCAGAGACCCAATTCTTTTCGACAAGGACCCGGATGTATTTTGTTGCAGGTTGGGCACCGTGGTACATTGTTCCTCATTGACTCTCCTTGGGTATTTAGTTTCTTATTGTTGGTTTGGCCCTTTTCATTTCCATAGGGCCTTTTATTTCCCTTATTTCCATTTTTCCCTGAAGAACTCCATTTTTTATTACTACTTGAGCCTTGGGAATAACGGGCCTGATTCTCCCTCACCCAGAAAATTTTTGACTCTGCCTGTTCCGTATGTAAGGCTCGGTCCATAATAGCAGTAAAAATCAATCCTTGAATTCCCGACATTATTACATCTCTAGCCAACTCGGGCTTCAGCCCGTCAATAAATCGGTTTACCTTTAATTCCGTTGTACCCAACATATGGGTGGTAAATCGAGATAATTCCTCAAATTTCTGAGCATATTCCGACACTGTAATTTTATTTTGCTTAAGATGGATGAACTCATTCAATTTCTGATTTCTGGCAGTAGTAGAGAAGTATTTAGTACGGAATTTCTCACGAAACTCCTCCCAAGTCATTGCTTCGCTTTCTCCCATACTCACTAAAGTATCCCACTAGTATCCGGCACTACCTCTCAACATAAAGGTAGCGCAATTTACTATTTCAGGATCGGGAACAGGAGTATAGGTGAACATCTTTTCAACCGTCCGTATCCAATTTTCTGCTTCTATTGGATCCTTCGCTTCTTCAAAAATAGGGGGTTTGAGGCGATGGAATCGTTCTGTTGCACTACTTTTATCATCCTTGTTTTGGGATGACTCCCCGTTAGAATTTTGTTGGAGTAATTGATCAATTTGACGGGTTTGTTGGCTCACAAGCTGAGTCAAACGTTCTACAGTCTGATTAGTGCTTTCTTCCTGAGACATGTTTCTATGCCTGATCACGAATTTAGAAGGCTGGGTTAAAATCTAGTACTGTCGATTATTTAACAATTTACCCCTTAATCGGCCATGTCGGTCATTTACAACCATATAATACCAATAAATTTCCAAATTTATCAAAATGAGACATTTAATCAACTAATAACGACATGTATAAAATCATGACTTAAGTATGTATACGCTTTATTATATAACTTACCAATTCAATTCATAAATCAATTTTGAGATATTAAAACTTAATTGTCATTTAAAATAGCTATTCATGGCTCTTTCAATTTAAATAAGAAACAACTATATTTAAGGTTTAACAAAGTCACAACATTAGATATATAAGTTTATATTAATTATCAAAATTTTTTTCCTCAAAATTATGCTTCAATAAATTGATCAAAATTGAAAATTTTTATTAATCATATAAAAATATATCAAAATGTATTTTACACATTGGTGGGTTCCGTTATATGCTCAATGACTTAAAATGTCAAAAAGTTATTATATCAAATCTAAGAAAAAATTATTAAAGACTATATTTAACTTAAGGTAATATATACTTAAAAGAAATCTTTCTACTAAAAAGAGTCAATTTGGTGTAAAAAGTAGATTTCAAGGTTCAAAAGTAGTAAAATAATTGTTTTAGACTGATCTGCACGAAAATTGAAAGTTCAGGGACCTCAGTGCAAAATTTTGGAAAAGGCTGTTTTTTTAATACTATGCGGGCGCATAAAGTAACTCCCTGCAGCCGCATAGAAGAAACCGGATTCCTTGAAAATCTTTTCTGTTGCCCGCGGGCAGGCCGCGGAATGCATTCCGCAGGCAGCCGCGGGCAATTTCATATATATATTTTTTTTTGGTTCCTTTGTCATTCTGCCCGCGGAATGCATTCCGCAGGCAGCCGCGGGCAATTTCATATATATATTTTTTTTGGTTCCTTTGTCATTTTCCTGTAATTATTTTGATTCCAAAGCATAATCTAGTATGGATAGAGGTCGTATAGCGTCTTTTCACCCAATTTTCATTTTCATTGAAGTTTTTCAAGGTTGGTTTTTCTTGAGGATTTACTCCTATATGTTAAGTCCACAATTCACTTTCAAATTAGTGTTCCAAAGTAAGGTAAATCCATATAATCAAACACCAAAAACTTCAATTCCATCTAAATTGTAACTAATAATCTTACTTTAAGGAACTATACAAATATACCTATACTACTTCTGACTTGGTAATTGGTCACTTACTTGCAAGCCAACCGAAGGATGTCTCACACGAGCAAGATATGCATGTAATCGCCCCTTGGAACGATACTCTGATACCACTCTTGTCAAACCCCTCAATTAAAAGCATGGGTTGAAGTTATGTTACTAAATCAATATGCCGGAAGCGTTACAAATTTCTTGTTATAACTCTTGTCAAAATCGAGGGGCACTACTTGTCAATCAATTCTCTTTTATTCATTAGATGAGGTAGTGTTGTTTGTCATCTTTAATTAGTTTAAAGTTGTAGTATTTGTATAAAAGAATATGACACATGATAAATAAAAGTCACTTTAATTATATTATAACCTAACACAAGCTTGGGAAACCCTTACATGTGAAAATAGGATTCCCAATCTCATAACAAAACTTTCCCTATAAGCCAAGTTTTATTTAGTTATATTGGTTTCCATACACATACTTGCCTTACTCCCATCATTAACTAATACTTAATTAAACAAAAAACACTGGCATATCCCTCATAATCTTGTCATGGTGCAAAAGATTGAGGGAAAAGGCACAAAATATATCAAACTCACATGAGGTCTCAAATACATTACAAACATGGGCTCATCCTCATAATAAGCCCAAAGGTCTATTTCTATCACATGCATAACTTGGCTCGCGTCGTGCGACAACCTCCATTCTTCGGCCTTTCTCTCAATGATCCTTCGGTGGATCATCTATAAAAGAGTAATCACATACAAAGTGAGTATAAAATACCCCGTGAGTAATACCTTATTTCCGTTTACCAAAGGTTTATAGAAATCATTTCATGCTACAATCTTAAAAACATTAAGATGCACAAACCTTTTTTAATACATTATAGGGCCCCAGATACTAGAATTTCCTACTACCCATAGTGCCTCGTTGCCTTTCAAATACCAATATGGTAATGGCAACACAATAGATTCATAACAATTTCCGGTTAACTTTTACCAGATTTCCAAACTTTCATTAATCCATAACAATTAACATGGATCAAATCAAAGCAAACAATACAAAATGGGTAGAGGGATTCTAGCACTTCTTATGCAAGAAATAATTTTAACAATATCCAAAACACATACATTTTCTTGAAACTTATGCATGCCAATAAACCAAAATAATGAATTACTCACCTTGTTTTCTTATACCTTTGAAGTTGAGACTTGTTAATGAGTGGCAAAACACCTTCAATTCCTTAGTATATCTAAGCAAAATAGCCTTTAGAATGTGGGTTCTATATGTATATGAACTATGCCTTGTTTGAAGAGGTAAAAGAGAGCTTTTGAAGGTCTTTTGTGAGTTTTCAAAACCATGCACAATTTATGGACGAATTTTCCTTTTTGTTTTCTAAAGGTTTTTGAGTTCCACCAATACAAAGACTCCCACTTGTCTTATAGCAATGAGTTAAATTGGAGGGATAAGAATTCTTCTTAGTAAATCAAGATGCCAAGTGTGGGTTGTGGATTCAATTCATGTGGGAAGAGCTTATTGGATACAAGTGTATGAAATTTTTCCCTTTAATTCTTAGTAAATCCCTTTACCTATTGAACTCTATAATTAAGTCCTTGTATTTCCGACTATACTAGTGAGACATCATATCTTTACCTTAAGCATCTTTTCGGTCTCAAAATTTACTACCCGATTAAGCTTAGTCGTTCTTTTAGCAAATTTTCTGTAACTGATGGGGTAATTGACATACATTCGTGTGATCATCAACAAAAAAAATGACCTCAAATTCTTATAAAATGTCTCGACTAGTCATCCAATTATAAGATTTATTTATCGATTACTTATAGTTGAATATCAAAACCAATTATTATCTCGAAGATATCATTATTAAAAATAGATGAATTACACGGGATGTTACAATAGGCTCCATATATGCACAGTTATCTCAATAATCTCTTGTCATATATATATATATATATATATATATAGTGAGAGAAAAAAGAAAAAGGAAAAGTAAAAATGAAAAAAAAAAGGAGGATATAAAAGAAAGAAAAAAGGGAAATGGGTAGAGGGTGCTGGGTTATTAAAAAAAATATTTAGTAAAAAAGGAAAAATAATAAAAAATTTCTAAAAAATAAAAAAATAACACACATTGTCACAGGCATAACATAGTATGTTATACACTATATATTTTTTAAATTTCCATTAGAAAGTATATATAGAAATTTACAGGATATTGGCAAGGGGTTTCTATTGATCTGAAATGTCTTAAAAAAACTTTTGTGCAAATGATCATTGACCAAGGTTTTATATAATAAATTAAATTAGAAATTATATAAAATACAAAACTACCAAATGCCCCCTATAGATAGATAAAAGCCAATACTTACACGATTTCTAATGGTAACCTTTCATCTCTGTATGATTAAGAAAATCAAAAGTAATGATTAATTTAAATAAATTTAGTTTAAAGAAATCAAAAGTAATTGTCTAAATAAACTTGAATTAAATTGTCTATTTTGCCCTTGTCTTTTAATCTATTATGGTAGAATGCAAAAAATCTGTGTTATATGTTAAAGTTTTTTCTTTAATTATTATATTTAATTCTTCTATTTTTTCTTCTAGGTCAGAGATAAATTTATGTTTTTTAGGTATAGATGTACTAAAAATTGGATTAGGAGGTTCTCTAGACGTTTTTAAGATCTCTACTTAGTATTTGGTAAAATATTCTTAAAATTTCTCTTTTATTTTTCAGTTGGATAGATATTTGAGCTCTTAGTTTACTAAACTCATTTACCATACACTCATCTAGATTAACAAAAACTTCTTCAGACATGAAATAAAAATGTGAATATGTGAACTATAAAATGAACAACTGATGTATTAAAGATGATATATAATCCACCACTTATAATTAGAAATACTTCTTTCTATATATGAGTCCGTCACGCCTCTTTGTAAATTTGCTTTTGAAAGACTTTTGACGAAAAATATTTCAGTTATTATTGGTAGACAAGCTGGACATAGCCAGACACCCTGCTTTGTGTGTTCTTTTTACGCCCTCCCACTCCTACAATGACAATTAACTTGCCTGTAGGTACGTCTGGACAACCAACAACACTTCAAAATATTTCAGCACAACTCATTTTGGTTCCTAGCTCTGAGTGTATTCTTAAAAACAATTTTATAACAAATAACTTATGGACTCATACATAAATAGAGTATTGTTAATTACAAGTGGCTTCATATATATCCATATGGAATATTTAGTTATTCATACCTTTTAGCTTGATGATCTTCTTTTCTACTAACGGGATCTTCTTATGTTAGTCCTTTTAATCTCTTCTTCTACTATGTAAGTTTTTCTTTTGTAGTAATAAGGTAGAGATACACTAGGCACAATGAGGAAAATATTAAACAGAGTTTTATTGATGTAGTTTTTTCAGTACAGAAGTGATGATTTCATCAAGAGTAGGACCCCCTCTTTTTTATAAGAAAGTATAGATCAGAATACGAATTTCCAAGCTCACAAACTTTCTTGACTCTATCTATTTCCATTTCTAAGTGATGCAAGTTCTGAGGCTAAGAATTCACATGCTTTCACGTTGCTATACTCCTTGGTTTTGTAAGCTGGTCCTTTTTTCTGCAACTTTAATTGTACTCACTCTATAGTATGTTTGCTTGTAAAAGCATATATTATTCTTATAGTTAGACTCATGGTTTTACTTCCAAGATCCATGTCTATTCCTCTTAGCTTATAATATAGTGTTAACACTTTATTTTTATTTTGTTTTGTCAAGTTTATACTAAAATTTGGTTTTATTGTAAATTTTACCTTTTGTTATATTAAATTTCCTGTTACTATTCCTATTAAAAGCAAAGAATTTTATTTTACTCACGTATGCATGTTATTATATATGTGTGTAATACATGACACACATCTAAGCTACAAGTGTGGGGTTCTTGTAGCTTAGATATTTGACACATATACACGCATGCATAATAACATGCATGTGTGTAGGTAAAATAAAATTCTTGTATTAAAGCATCTTGTACTGAGCTTATTATTCCATCATTCATTATATGAAATTCTATAGGTGTATCTATTCCTTCTTTAAAATAAGATTATGCTATTATTTGAACTACTCATAAATATATAGTTTTTATTTTTCTTCTTAGTTCATGATTCAATTGATTTAATTCCCGTCTTACGATTTCTTCACTCATAATAAGTATTAAAGTGTTTACTATTGTGTTTTCGATATCCATATAATGGTTACGAGTTCATGGTACATATGATACTTCTTTTTCTTTCTGTCAGAATGGTAAATTAAATATCTCCTAATTTGGCTCTACACCAATTTTGATTTCAATATTTTTTTAAATTTCATTGGATTAAATATTAACCTTTCATTAATATTTTCGTTATTTTCTTCTATTTGGTAACTACATTCTGCTTCATTTTCTTCTCTTATCATGTTTATATAGAAATATTCTTCTTTTCCACTTTCCGAGGATTCTAATTCCATTAGTGTATTTATTAATTCTTGTTCTTCTATTTCATATAATTCTTCATCTTCAGGAATATCTTCTCATTCTTCTTCTTATTCTATGGGTATTAATTTGTAATTATCTCTTTTGATTAAAGATATATACATCATATATATATATATATATATATATATTGTGTTTCTTAGGGCATTCTGGCGAAATATGTCATATTTCTCCACAAGTGTAATATTTACATTTCTTAAGATTTTTTGGACATGATTTTGTTTTATTTTCTCTTTTTCGTAATATCTTTTATATGGTTTCCTATATCTTTTAAATATTTTCTTATAGGGTTTCTTGAATTTCTTTTTCTTATAAAATTTTCTTCTCTTATACAGCTTAAATGTCTAACATCCGAATTGAGTTTTTAATATTGTAGTTTATTACAACATAATTTCTTATATGATTTATGATATTTTAAAATATTATTAGCTTGTAGATATTTTTCTTGTTGTTTTTACGCTAGAAATTAGATTCTTGCTCCTAAGTATCATAGTAATCCTAGTCCTATAAATTCTTTATATAATTCTAAGTTCCATGGATTGGGTAACTTAAAAAATACGGTAATTTACACCTAACGTCCCCAACATTTCAAGTATTAATAGATCACGTCCCCAACTTTCATTTTTCTTCCTGTGGGTCCTCAACTTTTTAAAAAATCCCCGTCCAAGTCTTAGTAATGGAAATCATCTATTCCCTCCGTTAAGTTAAAATATTTATTTTTCTATATTTTTGGAGAATCCTTATGAATGACCATGATACTGAGAACAAGCTGAAATAGTTATGGTTTAACAACTATACTATAAGTCTCGGTGTATTCTTGACCATGTCGTGGATGAAAAATTTCAGCTACTATACTAGATGTGCTTTGCAACAGTCTAGGGAACCATCAAGTTTATGCTTAACATAATAGACCCATTTGCACCCTACAAAATTTTGAGAAGGATGAGGAGGTACAAGAGCCCAAGCTCGACTACCAATAATATCTTGAAATTCATCATTCATGTCATTATGCCAATGAGGAAGTTTTATGACTTGAGTAATTGTAGTGGGTTCAAAATGAGGATGAAATGGAAGGTAGACTGATGGGGCATATTTTAGGTTTGGTTTGTGAATATTGTTCTTGGACCTCGTTACCATTAGATGGTGATTTGTAGCTAACGAAGAAGTGATAGGACCACAAGTTGCATCTACTGAGGAAGTGGATGGGGAAGAATTCAGAACCTGATTCAAGTAGAAGTCCTCAATAAACACCAATTAGGAAGGTAAGCCATGTAGATGGTGAGTAGGAGTAGCCGAGTTGCTGGGAGGAAGAGAAGAACCGACTCAGTCTGAGAAACTGATGAAGATAATGTAGGGACAGTATAATCAATGGAAAAGGAGGGCAGATTTAGGTAGGGCTGGGGTGGATAATTTAGAGGGAAAATCGTTCTCAAGTCTCAAGAAATTAAACGTGTCATGAAACCTATAACCAACGGCTGGTTGTGTAGAAGCCTAATTAAGCACTTTAGGTTGTTGAGTATCCAAGAAAATAAAGGATGAGGTAGAGGAGCTAATTTGCAAGGATGAGTAAGGTCTAAACCACGAATAGCAAAGACACCCAGAGATGCAAAGTTTAGTGCAGCAAAAATGGACATGAAAAGAACTCATAATGGTGATTTCATGGACAGACCTGGGGTGGCCAATCAATGATTTAAATGAACTTCCCTGGAAAAGGTATAGTCCCAAAAGGAAAGTACAATATAGGCATGATGAAGCAGTGCCAACCTACATATACAATATTGTAGGACGTCTCCCAGCAAAGCCATTGTATTCTGGATTGTGGGGCGGGGTTATAGTGTGAGAAATGTTGTTTTGACTAAGAAATGAGGCAAGAGCGATGTATTCGCCACCAATATCTGTGTTTGGTTTGACATAGTATTTTCAACAAGTGCTCTGTAGTGTTGAAAAACATTAACTACTTCAGGTTTACCGTTAAGAGGGTAGAACCAAATATACTTAGAAAAATCGTCATTAAAAATTGCGTAATACTTGTTATTGTCATTAGAAATAGCTGTGAGTGTCCAAACATCTGAGTACATTGAACACTACTGGAAAGAGAGGACACTCCAAATGGTAGTTTATGTAACTTGGAACGTTGACATAAATTTCAAAAAGAATTGCTCTGCTCTCAGACAAACATGACCTGATGACACTTAACTAATTATTGAAGAGTTGAAGAAGAGCCTCATGAGCTGATTTCGAGGAAGCAAGGAAGGCGATGATTTGTGGTGATAAAGATCGAATAATAATAGCATTAAGTAGTAACTGATCTTGGCGAATCCGGGAAGAAAAGGCTGGGTTGGAAATAGTAGTATTATCGATTTTTATGGTAGTATAAGGGCATGGAACTGTCAATGTAACCCATTAGGTCGTAGCCAGTTAGTGGGGTCTGAAACTGAAATCTCCAAGAAGAATGGTTAGTAGCTATGAGTTTTGAGGGAGTTTGGCCCATAACTCTTACAGGTGCAAGATCTTTGTCACAACTTCTCTGATGTTTGTATACATGTTAAGCAGTTTATGAAATGAAGTAGTGAATTTGTCTATCAACTTCGTGTGTAGAAGGCCAGCAAACCAGTTTATTTCTACTCTAAATTCTTGTCGAAATTTAGTCTGTAACAATAAACAATATTAGAGATCGAAAAGGCAGGTGGCAATGGAGTTTCTGATACCTGCTTAACCTCTGGAGGTTGAATTTCTCTAATGCAGAGGATTAGTTGGTGGATTCAGTTTCGCTGATTGCAGAACTCAACATGTTGTCTTGTAAGAGGGTAGCTCTGATACCATAAAACAATCTTAAGTACAAAAGGAATATGTTGCAGCCGAGAGGAAGAATGGAGTTTGAAAACAAAATTGATTATTGCTCATTAAACATGAATAAGGAATTATATATTAAAAGAACTGTTGATAGGCTAGACAATTGTGTTCCTTATCTGATAACTACAAGACAATAGATAATTACTAGAGATGAATGCATACAATGAACGATATTCACAGCAATGATAAATAAATACACGAAGAGATAAATAGTAGAGTGCTTATTCCTTTGTAATGTTGTCTTTGTTAATTCTTTCACTGTTTATTGGACTATGGAGATCAACTATGGTGAAATTGTGATTCTTAAGTCTTCAACAATATTTTTCCAACCTTCAGCTTGCATTGTTTTAGTTTTCAATTTTTCGCCCCCTTTATTAAGTTATTTTTCTTGATTTGAATTACTCTAAGATATATATTTCATTAATTATTCCAATCTCTGTAAAACGACAATCAGGACTCATAAAGTCCACTATATTACTTGTCCCATCTGTACACCTGTGAGACTTGCACTTTTTTGCAAAATATCGACCCCAAAATTCAGATGCTGCTTGGGTGGCTGGTAGAAGATTTTATCCCAAATTTGGAGTTTTCTTGGGTATATGCTCTTATTTGAAATGAAAGATAAATTTTAATTGAAATCAAGTCATAATATTTGAGGTGACTCCACCTTTAATCTGGTTTGATAACTGGTTAAATTGGTCACGACAGTCGTTTTGTTGCCTAATTGCCACATTGAAAAAGGTAGAGTTGGCTCTTTTGTTTTGTCGTTACCTTCTGTTTCTCTCTGAGGTGCAAATACATCAGAAGGAAAAAAAAAAAACTGTATTTGATGGTGTTGAAGTGGATAGAAATGGCTCTCTCCTTTCAAAATCTGTCACAGCTGTTGAGATTGCCATTCATCTTTTCAATCTGTAAGATGTTAGTATCAATTAATGCAAACGATTTCCATGGATTGGACCAAATATTTTATCATTTCTCGACTATGTAATAAAAATGTGCTCTCACATGTTTTGTTCTCTGTTTAAGGATCTTGATGATTCTGCCTGGATTTCATCTTCTCCACAGAGAAGAAAGATTACAGAATATTTGTAAAACTAGTTGCCTCTTATATTCCAGAGTTTGAAAACTATTTTGTACTTCTGTCCTTGCAAAATTCATCTGAAAGTTATCTAAAAAACGAAGGCGTTCGAAGCTTTGTCAACTTTCTGTTAAAACACTGTAAGATTTTAGTGATAAGATTGGTGGGACTTAATTCTTCAGAAGAAAAACAACTAAAATAAAATGGGGGTGTTGGATTTAATAAACAAAATATAATAAAATAAAATTAAGGTAAACAATTTAAAGTTTAAAATTCTAAAAATACAAATTGATAAGAAATTAATATATGTGACAAGTATCCGGCTCAAGGTATAATCTTAGAATTGATTCCAATAATTAAACATTGATGCAAAGATGAAATCCTTTATTCTTTCACTAAACTGGCTATAGTTATTAATACGATCGAATAATCTATCTTTTCTTACTTTTTTAATAACAAAAATAAGCTCATTGATTATTTCTTTTGCTAACAAATAATCCTAGAAACATTTTTAGAATTTAATTTCTTAATAACATTAAACACTAGAAAGATTACTAATTCTAATTAATGAATAGATACAATCAATTCATTTAAGTTAGGTTCTATATTTCTATAACATGAATTGAATATCCTAATTATACTTAATTTGTTATTTTACTGCTTATATTAGAATTTTCTAAACAGTTACGGGTCTCAAATTATAATTGGCGATATATTATTTCAATGATTAAACAACATGCGCTTTGTATAATCAATCAAAATAATATAATATAAATAAACACAAGAAATATATAAATAGATAAATAATAAAGAATACGATAAAGTTAATTTGGTATCACAATTGGTAAAGAATCAAAACTTTAAAAATCTTTGTGCTGGAAAGGTAAATTAACTATCCATCAACAAGGAAGAAAATTCCCAAACGTAGTGGAAAGGTAAATTAACTATCCATCAACAAGGAAGAAAATTCCCAAACGTAGTCTATTTCCAATCTTGACGTCAATGGATAAAGAGAGAAATCGCCACAATTTTCTTCCCAAGTATTAGAAAATGAAAATTCATCAATCCTCAAAAGTCAAAGTCTTCTCCCCACCATTTTTTCTGCTTCCTTGGACGTTTCTTTTTTAAAAACAAAGTTCGGCCCAATTGGAGAGAAAATCAGTTTCAATCTCCGCCGTATCTCTTGCAAAATTTTTCTACTTCTACTCCAACTCTAGCATACTTTCTCTCTCCTTCCAAAAATAATATAACTAATAATAAAAATAAATAAAAATAATAAATATGTCTTATATTTACAAAATCGAACTCCCTAAAATATTCATAATATTCAAGAATAATTTCTAGCATCGAAAGAAAATCAATTGTTCAATGTAGTAGGCCTATTTTCTTGTATATATATTTGGTTGTCATTTGAGTGACAATATTAAAATCTTCCAATGTGATTCAAATAATTATTCCATCATCGTCAAAAATAATGATCATGTAGCTTAATTGAGGGTTAAGTTTTTGTGAGATGTTACACTTTCAGTCAAATCTATCTGTATATAATCTATATATATCTAAATCAAAAGTAGTCTAAATAAGTTTTCCCTCCTAAACTGCTAACGTCATCGTTAATGTCATATTTTGTTTTTCATTATTTTGTTTTTTTTTTCTATTTTAAAATGGCTAATTAGTGTAGTTTAACCTCAATATTTCTTCTTATTGGGAATCTAACTCTAACATTGAAAACTTGGTAATTTCAACATTGAATCTCACTTTTTAATCGCAATACAATATATTTTTTTAACTTAAAACGACAATAATACTCTTAAATTCTTATTAACTTAAAATCCATATCTATATATTATTAATCTAAATCAATTGTAAATTCTACGCCATCGATTGGTGCTCTATGAGTTAATTGATTACGCCATATTTTACCTATTTTCCACTGTTTTCCCATAACATGGATTTTGAAATTTCATTTCCGGTTTGCCAAAGAACCGAATAAAGATTATCTTTTTCCATGAATTTGATATATTTTGATATTTTCCATGAAAAATAAATGCAATCAAGACATATTGTAGGTTGTTTACGGAAAATGTCTGTAATGAGAAAGGTGAAGTGACGTCTATTTCTTTGTAAGGAGAAAGGCTCCCTGGAATACCTTCAACGACAGTTGGTGGAGTTAACACTTGGTAGGTTGTACTTGAATATGAATAACATTTTTAGGGAGATTTTGGCTTGATTAAAAATAGACAAAGCTTACAATGTTAGTTTTCTGCCTTTTTTCTTAAACATTTTTAATGCTTTAGCAAAATTGAAAATTTAAGATGTTTCTACATTTATGTTTGTTTTTTAAAAAATCATAACTCTAAAAAATTTCTTGAGTTATATGAATGAATATAAAAAATTTCTCACAACTATTTATTCTTCTTTTAAATTAGTTCCTCTTTTCATAAGTATGAATGTCCAAATCATAAAATGTTAAATTCTAAAGTTTCAAAGATTTTAGAAAATGCAAAGAATCAATTCATAGTTCAAGTATGTGATTTGATTGATAAAACAATAGAATGTATTCTTCAAGGTTTTAATATTAGAATGAGGTGTTATGTGCAGTAAATAAAGACCTATACACCATACCATGTAAGTGGATTGGTTCAATTGAATGTAGGAAAAGATTTCTGCTAATAAGTTTATTGATCTAATTGTTTTTGACTTTTTCCTCTGATATACATTCATATTCTTATATTTTCAATTTAATTGACGTACAAATGTTTCTCATTTACTTTTTAAATTCGTATTAGTTATATTTTTAAACGTTGCTCTTCTCGTGCATCGCACGAGTATTATACTAGTAATAATAAGAATAAAGTCTCTTTATTGGGTTTTCCTGCCGAAATGTAACTGGAGACTCCTGCGGTATGATTTAATTATTATTTCTATTATTATTATTATTTTATTTATTATTTTTATTTTTTACCGTGCAACACATGGGTGAGTATTCTAGTTTACATAATAATGATGTGGTATGATTTCATAACCTTTTTATTGAAAAGAAAAAATAACGTGATGTTTTCAAAAAAAAAAAAAAACAAAAAAGAAAAATAGGATACAAAAATGGAAAAATGAACTCAACTTCCCCCCGATACGGTCGAAGCGGTGATCCAAATAAACTCCCATCGTATCCCACGTAGTATATTCCTTTAGACGTATTTTTCTAATATTAAATTCTAATATTAAATTCTTTAATACATATTTCTCTTAAGTCCCCTTTTTTACTTTAAGCATCCAAATTAATGCCCCGTTAAAATTATCAACCCAGCCCATATATATTAATATTTTAACACCCAAGTCTAGTAACCCAAACCAAAATAATTGAATTGAAAATTCATATAATTAATATTATAACATTACCCCAGATTTGACCATTTTATCTAAATCAACCTTATCTCTATTCTCTATTCACTTGGCTCGTTTGCCATCAATAGTTGAGTCGAAAATTCAAACATCGATTGACCGAGGCAAAGGAAAAAATCCCCAGAAATGTGGAGAAGCCAAAGGCAGTTTGAAAATCCCAACCAAATTTCGACATTAAAAGTTCGCAAGTTGAAAGTCCAGCAACTGTGACCTCAGTACACTCAGCACTCACTCTCACCGTTCAGGTTCTCCATCCTCCATTTCTATCATTCTATGGCAATTTTTGGCTTTTTGTTGACAAGATCAAATTTCAACTTCTGTGCTTTGCTTTTTTGGTTTCATTGTTTCGAGCTTTAAAATAATTACTTAGTTTTTAGTTTATTCATGATGAATTCTTTCTTTGATTGTTTAATGTTTATGTTTAATTCCTAAATGCCACATGTTAATCTTTCTGCCTAACTCTGCTTTCTTGGTTGTGTTATTCCAATTGCCTGTATCTGCATCTTGGATAGTTGGAAAATTCTCAAGTATATTTATGTTTTTTTCCGTATTCGCACCCACTGAGTACAAATCATGTCTCCGCCCCTGTTTGTAGGATTCAAAAATATATATATATAAATATATATATATATAGGATTCAAAAAAAATATATATGTATATATATTTGTAACGTCCCTATATAAAAATATCGCATGGTATTACATTTGACAAAACCGACGCAGTTGTCTCCCTCTCAAGATTTGTGTCAACTGTCGAGAAGTGATTTCATTGTTGTCCCAATTGAATAAGACGCAGACGCAGCTCACTCTTCTCTCTAAACTCCACCGTTGGTGTTCATCAATCATCAGCAAAGATTAATTAGAGTTACAAAAAGAAGGGAGACCTCTACGAACTCTACTGGAAACAAATCCAATGCTTCTTACACATCTGTTAAGACTGTCATGGCTATTGAGATCGCCATTTCATCTTAAAAATCTGCAAGATGTGGCCATTTCTAAATACGGAAGAATTCTATGGATTGGACCGCACCTTTTGCCATGCCTTGACTATGCAATAAAACTGGACTCTGTCAGAGTTCATTCTCTGTTTAAGAGTCTTGATGATTCTGCTATACGTTGCATCATCGGAGGACCAGAAGGCAATGAAACTTACGAAAAATTTGTAGAACGGGTTGTGGATGTTACTCCAGAGTTTAGAAACTATTTTGTGGTTCCGACTCCGCAGAATTTATCTGAAACTAGTCTGAAGAAAAATGAAGTTGTGGCAAGCTTTGTTAACTTTCTGGCAGAAACACTCCGTGAATTAATGGATTTCTCCAGTTTCGAGCTGGAACCTCTGGCTAGTGATCTGCAGATGGAAGCCCTTTTGAAAGAGCTCATATTTATGCGCACTTTTCTTGGAGATACATCTATAGTGCAAAACATGAATATCTTGAGTGAAATCGAAGCCGTAGCTAACGAAGCAGGACGTATCGTGTTTTCCTTCTTTGACATGACAGATCAAGTCACAATAACAGAAACAGATCAGGCACTTGTTACTTTGTTACAAAGGATTAAGAAGCTGAACGCTGATATCAAAGAGCATTATATGACAGTTTCGAAGTTGCCTAGTTGTTCGGCTCCAGCAACTGCTCTGGTTTCGTTATTCATTGTTGATTCTCTCCTCGAAGATCTCGATTTTCTGCTCAATCACGAGGCCCATCTCATTGTTGACTTGTCCGATCAAATTTTGGCACTCCGTGAGGAGCTAATGCTCTCCAGATCCTTATTCAACGATACAGAGATCCAGCAGCACCCAGAGATTAAAGAATTGATTGAATGTGTAGTTCAACTTAGAGACATCGTGTATGAAGCTGACTATGTCATTAGTTCATTTGTGGTTGGAGAGGCTCGTGTTTGGTATACCGTTAAAAGGATCTCTGATTTCATCCAATGGAGTAAACTCATTAGGACTACATTCCCGACAATAAAGCTAAATCATGGGATTAAAAGATTTCAAGAAAGTGTTGGTGAAGTTTCAGAACAACCTAAAAGCCTTCCTGTGGTCGATGAGGTTATCGTGGGCTTCGATGATTTGGCAATGCAAATTGCAGAGCAGCTGATTGGAGGACCAGACAACCTACAAGTTATTTCCATTGTTGGGATGCCTGGAATTGGCAAGACAACTTTAACAAGGAAAGTGTACAATACTTCTTGTGTTAGTAATCATTTCGACACATTATCTTGGTGTGTTGTTTCTGAACCATATCAAAAGAGAAAGCTTTTGATTGACATTTTAAGTTCGGTGAGTGACCTTGAGCAAGAAAAATCCTTGAATATGGATGATGGATGTTTGTCTGAACGCCTTTACAAAAGTTTGAAAGGGAGAAGGTATTTTATTGTCATGGATGATGTATGGAATACAGAAGCATGGGATGATCTACGAAGATTATTTCCAGATGACAAAGAGGGAAGAAAATACTAATCACCAGTCGGCTAAAAGACGTGGCTGTTCAAATTTCATCTGATGGTGATATTCACGAACTTCCGTTACTTTCACAATATCACTGTTGGGATTTGCTGCAGAAAAAGGCATTTCCAAATGGAGACTTCCCTGAAGAGCTGTCAGTGATAGGACGGAAAATTGCAAGGAAGTGTCATGGACTACCCCTTGCAGTTGTTGTGATAGCTGCGGTTCTTGCAAAATTGGAGAAGACAAAGAGCTTATGGGAAAAAGTTGCAGCAGATTTAAATTCTTACATTTCTGAAGACCCGAGCAAGGATATTTTAGAACTTAGTTACAAGAATTTACCTATTCATTTGAAACCATGCTTCCTTTACTTTGCTGTGTTCAAGGAAGCCAAGGACATATCAGTTAAGAAGTTGCTATCACATTGGGTCGCAGAAGGGTATATACCAAGGAAAGAGCACAAGAGCTTGGAAGATGTAGCAGAAGAATATCTGATAGACCTAATAAACAGGAGCCTAGTACAAGTTTCTAAAAGGAGATTAGACAATCGAGTCAAGTCTTGTACCATTCATGATCTTTTACGCGATATGTGCTTGAGAATTGCGGAAGAAGAGAACTTTCTGAAGGTGATCAAACAGTAAGTTAATTCTCTCTCTCTCTCTCTCTCTCCTTATCTTTGTTTTTTTTCATTTATTTTTGTTTTTTTACCTTTGCATTATAGCCTGCTGACTAGAGGCTGCAATTTGTGGTGTTATAAATGGCTTCTATTTTGATGATGATTGGCGCTGTTATTTGATGTCTCTAGTCAGTTTTCATTGTACGAGTAACATTATCGCCTGGTTGTCCACTCTAAATCTCAAACACAACCATTTGGACTTCATTTCAGCTCTTTTTTGGACTGTTTCTCGGATCTCTACGTTTGTCCCAGATTGAAGCTTCTCAAGGTCTTGGAGTTATCATATAGATATTATGATGCAAGAGGAATTGAAGACCTGGTTCATTTGAGGTACCTAGCAATTTTAAGGATATCAGCATCAATAGGCAGACTCAAGAAGTTAGAATTTATTTTTGCAAAAAGTGCAGACAAAATACCACAACTCCTTCTAAATATGCCTAAGTTAAGACATCTACATATTGAGGACCCTGTAAAATTCAATGACAATTGTGATAGCTCAAAACCGAATAGACTTGAAACTCTTTCTTTTGTGTATATTAGTCATTTGAAGGACGAAGAGATCTTGAGGTGTTCACCCAGTCTTCATACTCTTAAATGCATATTTGAGCAATTTCAAGTTGATTCAAGGACCTATCGCTATCCTAATCTCAACTTTCTTACTAAGCTCAAAACACTCAAGCTGCACTTCTTAAGTGAGGTGAAAGGAGAGATTAACATCCCCATTCTGATAAAAAAGCTTACTTTGACTAAAAGTCGTCTGCCTTGGGAAAAGATGTCAATAATTGGAAAACTGCCGAATCTTGAAATTTTCAAAATAGTATTCGATGCATTCGTCGGACCGAGATGGAACACTGGGGAAGATGAGTTCCAAAAGCTCAAAATACTCAAACTAGATTGGGTAAAGCTTACAGTATGGAATGCCTCAAGTAGCCATTTTCCGTGTCTCGAAAAACTAGTGTTGCAGAGCTGCCATCTGATAGAAATCCCTTCAGAATTAGGCGATATTCTAACTTTGCAGACGATTGAGGCTCGTTATTGTGACTCGTCTATCAGAGCATCTGCCAGGAGAATCCATAAAGAACAAGAGGAAAATGGTAACGATGTGCTTAAAGTCATTGTCTCTGGCACTTATAGGTAAACAAATCATTAGTTTGTACATGTATACACTCAAATTACTGCTTATTTATTTTTATTTTTCATTTTATTCTTTTGATATGTTTTGAGAAATTCTTTTTTACTATTTAATTTGCAGTGGAGACTCTGGCACACGATTTTCTACTCGAAACTAACACAAATCTGGTTCGTAGTTTCATTTTGATTTTGTGATGTACTTTTCATATTCCTCATTTGATCTGTTGGTTTGTGTTTTCTTTTTGATTTTGTGATATACTTTTCTTCTGTATGCAGGGGAACATACCCTTCCGTGAAAGTTCATGTTGAATGTTCAACTAAACTTTAACCTCGAAAACAGAGAAAATTGTTGGTGAACTCAATAATAGTAATCTAATTTACAGCTTGAAGGGTGGCATGGATTCAATTAGTGTTAAGTAGTTATGTTCTTTACCTGTATTGATACATATGATTTTATGTATATTGTTGTTGTAATATGTTGCTGTAATATGCTTTCGTCACATTAGTGCAAGTTTCAGAAAATTTAAGCAATAGTTTTGAGGAGATTGATAGAAATGGCTTTCTTTTTAATATCTGTCACAACTATTGCGATTGCCAATTCATCTTTTAAATCTGCAAGATGTTATTATTATCAATTAATACAAAAGATTTCTCAACTATGCAATAAAACTGTGCTCCCACATAGTTTGTTCTCTATTGAAGGATCTTGATGATTTTGCTAGGAGTTGCATCTTCTGTACTGAGGAAAATTATAGAATACTTGTAAAAATAGTTGCCTTTTGTAGTTCTATGAATTCTGCCTCCGTAGAAGTCATCTGAAAGTTATCTAAAAAAACGAAGTTGTTACAACTGGCAAGCTTTGTCAACTTTCTGTTACAAAATCTCCGAGAATTAAAGGAAATCTCGAGTTTCCAGCTGGACCTTGTGGTCAGTGATCAGATGGAAGTTCTTTTGAAAGAGCTAAAATTTCTGCACACTTTTCTTGGGGGATGCATTAATGCAAACACAAGAATACCCTGAAAGAAATTGAAAGTGTGGCTAATGAAGCAGCAAGTTTTTGTATTCCTTCTATTTCAAGACGGACCAAAGCACTATAGCAAATATAAATCTCGCTTTCAAGCTCTGGACAGGGAAAGCTAATGCTTAGCACTGAGACATCAAAGAATTTATTGAATGTATAGTTCAACTTAGAGACATCGCGTAGGAAGCTGACTATACACACAAGTAAGTTACTGCTCTTCTATTTTAATTTTTCATTTTTGTTCATTTGATATGTTTTGAACAATTCCTTTTTACTATTTAATTTGTAGCTGGAGATGCTAAGAAAGGATTTTTCAGCCTCCAAGTCAATAGCTAGTTCTTATTCTCAGTGACGAATATCAGGTAGCATTTTTCTACTCCTTTGATCCGTTGGTTTGTATTTTCATTTCGATTTTGTAATCGGTGGAAGAAGCTCTCCCATGTAAATATTTTTCCAAGTGGTAAATGAAATTTCAGTTGCATCCACATTGTCCATTTAATGCAGTTTCTAGGTTGGCACCAGTAAAGCATAATGGAGATCAAGTCATACACATGGCATTTTCTTCCTAAAAAATTAGACAACATTTTGTAACTATCTCGTTATTATATAATTCTATATAGGTTATATGACTTTAAGACAGTGTCCTTAACAGATCTTGCCTTGAAAGCTAGTTTTTCTAATCTTTGAACTCTCTTAATTTATTGTTATAGTTGGCGTTATTTTTCATATTGTGAATTTTATTCATATACAAAAATCACTATTTTCCCCAACATTTCAAATTGACTCTCTCCTCTAAAACTTAGATATGTAGTATTATCAGTGGTTCTCCTAAGTATCTTTTCATGATTATTAATTTCAAAAAATATATATTACTAATGCAGTTTCTTTTCATGTTGCAGCCAGACGAAGAATGGAGTTTGAAAACTTAAAATTCATTATTGCTCATTGATTATGAATAAGGAATTATTTAATAAAAGAGCTGCTAATAGGATAGACGGTTGTGTTCCTAATCTGATAACTACAAGACAATATATAATCACAAGAGATGAATGCAAACGATGAATGATATTCACAACAATGATAAATAAACACATTAATGTTGTCTTTAACAATGATAGAGTGCTTATTCCTTTGTAATGTTGTCTTTGTTAGTTGCTTCATTGTCTATTGGACTATGGAGATCAACTATGGTGAAATTGTGATTTCTAAGTCTTCAACACAATATTTTTCCAGTCTTCAGCTTGCGTCATTTTAGTTTTCACTAGTAGTTTCACCCGTGCATTGCATGGGAGGTCTTGGCCAAATTAAGTAAACAATTCATAAATAGTATTCCCTATTGTCTAAATATTGTTCCTTCTGTACATCTTAATATTTTAAGTGGTTGTGATATAGAAAATTACTATGTTACAATCATCTATTTAATACGCTCATATTTGTTATGGTAAAATTAATTATTTAATCTCCACTTAAAATCATAAAGGCATTAGGAATTTCTTTAGTCAATATGAGTGAATAATCAACATGAATTTAGGTACATGTTTATGAAAAACATCAAGGCAGCAATGTAGCAAACATGAATGAAGGATACGTTATGTATAAAACAAAATTGACCTGAACTTAAAATGCCTGACATGAATCATCTTCCATGCAGCAAACATGTAATCATTTAAAAAAAAAAAAACAATTTTTGACAATGAAATTGACTTGAAATTAAACTAACATGAATGAATTTAATAATAATCTATATATAGTTGATGAGATGAATATAACATATTATGACCAGTTAAGTGATAATTGGGGAATATAAATTGAAATAAGGCAAACGTTTAGGACCGTTATGCAAAAAATAGATGATTTTTTTAAGCCAAACTTTTAGGGTGCATCAATTTTTACCCTGTATATTTTAAGCCTGGTCAAACAAATAAGTCATAAACACTTCAGAGGAATATGTTTTACACTATAGATAAAATTAAGTCACAAACAAAAATAGATTAAATTGATAATATGTATCATGTTCCAAGCAATGAACACGGAGTCTTGGAAAAATTTTGTTTTGATAATATGGATCATGTTCCAAGCAATAAACATGACAAATATGAAATTGGTAATATGAATCATGATATTATGGCAGGCAGCAACATAAAATTGATAATATGGATCATGTTCGACGCAATAAACATTATTAGTGATATATATATATATATATATATGAATCCAATAGAATCGTGATTTAAGAAGATAAAATTAAGTCACAAAGCGCGGGTAAGTATATATAGATTTTGTTGGGGTTGATCCAAACTTTTGAAAAGCCTTCACAGTATAAGCCTGTTGAAATGGGGTCATATTTGTTTTCCCATTGCACTTTTTCTTGACATCAACTTCGTGTGCTCATATGCCCTAACAAATGTAATTAATTATCAACAAATTAAGCCGTAAACATGTATATATTGCATTAAACATGGCATACATATTGCATTAAACTTAAACATGGAACCATTGTGCACTACAAATTAGACATTACTGATTTATTAAAAAAAAAAAAAAAGAACTTTTAAAGACCTAAAAATAGCAAACTTAAAGATTATCATACAATCCTGTATTTATAGTCGAAATACTGAAAGATTGCTAAATACAACATCTAAAAGCTCATATGAACTACTAGAAATGGTGCCCATAGTAACAGAATATCAGTCAACAGAATATTAATTTTTGAATTTTTAATAATTAGTACGATGTTAGCCACGGAATTTGCAACGGAAGGTGTTTGTTTGTAAATTTCCGTTGCTTACCCATTACCAAGTTGGTAACAAATGTTCTTCGTTACTAGTAGCAACATAATAGTAACAACTTAGTAACAAATTCTTTTCTTATTTTTTTTTAATATATATTTGTATAATTACCAACGGAGTCACCAACAGCAAAAATCGATTGCTAATTTTTCGTAACTAAATATTATCGGTTACTAATATACTGACATATTAGCCTCTCTCTCTCTCTATATATATATATATGTATGTATAAATACCAATACATACATTAGACTTTGGGAGGTGAAGATAAATGGTGGGCAAAATAACTGAAACCGAGTTTAGTGAACTAAAAAAACTGAAACAAATCAATTTTTTTTTTTGGGAAAAAAAGGCATAGAAACATAAAACCGAATGATTCTTTTGTCAAATTTTCGATTATAAGTTTAAAATTGAAAACCAAACAGAAATCATTTACTTGTATTAGATTTTAGTTTTGGGGTTATTATTTTTTCTGAATTTTTTACAACTTTTAAATCTTTTAGCTACTATTTAATTAAGTTTAGCAATTCCTTTAATTTACCATGTTTCTATTTCAAAATTTTTCCATTAGTTTGTTATTATATATTTGGTCATGTGCGTGAAGATGTGAAAATTGAAAAAATTCAAAAATGGAACCAAAATGGAGCCCATAAATGTGGGTCCCTCCATTTTAATTAATAACCAATTTACCCCAATTCTGACCCTCGAATTCGAAACCCCAAATTCCCCCCAATTCGAACCCGCCTGGAAAATAGTTGAAATGGCCGCCCCACACGTTTTTTAAACTATTTTGGCCCTTTGACCTTTTGACCAGCATTGACCACTAATTAAAAAAAAAAAAAATCAAACATAAGGGCCTGAAAACGCATGGAGCGACAGAACTCCCTTGAACGACTGTGTTCTTTTTTCCCTTGCCGACAGACCCATCTCGATAACTATCTCTGTTGAAGAAATTCAAATTTCGCTCTCCCTACGGCTAGTATTCTTCAAGCATTCAAGCAGTCTCTCAAGCATTGTGTGGAAAGTTGCAGACGAGTTGAGCAAAAAGGTTGAAGATAAGAAAACCTGTGTCTACCTTAAATTAAATTCTATATATTTGATGTTAATAGCAAATTTGTGTAATGGAATTTGCGAATGTTGCAGTTGTAAAGTTAATTTTTGCATAAGAAAATTTGTGAAAACCCTAGCTCATGCAAGATCAGAGATAAATGGATTGAATATTGTCAATTTCACCTTTGCAATAACACAGTTATTTCAACAGCAATGGGGTTTGAATTTTCTTTACTTCTATGATTCTTGTTTTCCATTCACTTGGTTGATAATTTAAGAAGTGCAAAAACAATGGATTGAAGTGTAGCAGGGCGTTGAAAACTATAGCAAATAAGAATAAAACCTTAAGAGAAGAAAACAAGTGCGCAACTGCTTTCAATTAGAAAGAGTTTTCTTAAATATTTCATGTTCTGACATCGTTCTATCAATATCTTGCATAACACAAGCAAACTTATGTTCAGATAGCAAATACAAACCTTTTGTCCGTTGTGGGAAGTTATAAAACCAAAACAAGAAATTATAAAGACGATCACACATTCAGGCTAAAAGTTTAGATATGGGGATGTAAAAATTATTTTGTCAACACTAGGCTCAAATTGCAGCTCGTATTTTTATTACACATATATAGAGTCCTAGAAGTTAACAAGTTAAAATGAGAATTAAGCATTTCCCCAAACAAACAATTACAACAATTTGCGTACTATTTTTACTAGTTTAATTTACGATAAGTAACAGTCGGGTCTCAAATACGCTAGCTGGGCAAAATAATCCCTAAATCTAGTATAATTTAGACAGCTATGTTTTCTATGAGTCCTATTACATCCTGAAGTTGTGCATCGTATGCGTTGCACTTTCGTTTCCTCTTTCCATTAGAATTCCATGTTGGAAATCGTGATCTGAACTCTAAACACTAGGTTTAGCATAATGCTTGCACTTGTATAACCAAATAAGTATCAAAATCCAGTCACCATCCTTGTGCATTAATCATGCAGAGAGGGGGGAATGGACAAACTGAACCAGAAACTTGGGGGATGAAAATAAAAACCAAGAACGTTAATGAGAAAAATCAACATAAGAAAAGAAGCTACAAGAATTTTCTCTTTTCGCTACAAAATATTTTTGTAGGGAAAAGTTAATATTTGTCGCCAAAGACAATTCCAAACGAAAGTATTGTAATCAAGTTAGTGGCGCAAACACCGTGGGCAAAGGGTTTGGACGACAAAATTGAATATTTTGCGGGGAAAAATACTGCCCTACAACCCCTTTATAGACAAATGAAGTGTGCCGACCAAGTTCTTTTACAACATATATATTTATGGAGAAAAGTTTTTTTGCAGACGCAGTAATTTTGTTGGCATAGAAGATTTTGTAGCCTAAGTTATAGTATTCCCTAAAGATAATTTTTTATGGTGAGGAAATATTTGTAGTCTAAAATTTGTCCTCACAATCTGGATATGTAATTAGCATACGGGTCGTTTTGTTGGCTAAAGCCATATATTTTAGGTAGAAAATATTTGCAGCAAAAGCCATTTATTAATCCTCGAGAAAATTTATATTGAATTATTCTTTGTTTCGATTCATAACAATATAACAATAAATTAAAAAAACTAAAACAAGACGTAATCTCAAAATATGATATATTCAACTAAAAATACCAAAACACAAATACATTAAACATTTTTACAAGTTAAAGAAAATGTTATAGCAAACATGATCTCAATCTATAATTAAGATAAAAAAGAAACATAGCAATTTAAATAAAACACCTAAGGTGGCAGGGGCAGGCCTATTAGTGAGCCGGACCGAGCTCCAACTCGGTCTAGCCCCAAAAAAATTCCTAAGTAGTTCAAAAAAATTTCCTAAGTAGCCCAAAAAAATTAGCTCACTAGACGGAGCCAATGTAGGACAAGTGCGTTCCAATAACTGCACTAAGTTTTGGACGAGATTTTTTATGTTTTTGTAGTAAAATCACCCCAGCCGCAATGGATCCTGGAAAGAGTAGCAGTGTTTGAGAGAAAGGAAAGAGAAACCGGACAGAGAAGACAGTAGGGATGAAGACTTTGTCTAGGAAATTACTTTATTGCCCTTGTTTCAATTGACTTAGTCATTTGGGTTTTTAAAATTTGTTTAAGCTGGCCCAACTTAATTCTTCCTTTTATTTTCTTTTCTTTTTAATTAACTGTAATAATTTTTTTTAGGTGACAAGTTAACATAATTCTTTGAATAAGTCTTTCCAATAAAAGGACTATTATTTAGTGAGTCCAATACCAAAAATAAATCTAAGTTTTCTTAGTCCAAAACAAATCCAACTTGGTATCTATTTTATGTAAATCTATTTCTAAATACTTGTTATCTATTTTATTATGTATCTAGGAGAATAAAGACCCATTTATCTTTTATGCTACAATATCTATTTGTTTTTGTTTGCCGTTAATGGATAAATGATGTTAATATTATTATATATGCTTGTGATTTGTGTATTTGGGAGAATATTATTATATTTCATGTTTGGTTTAAGCTAATTTACAAAGGAGACTATGTCAAATTTTTCTAAAATCTTTATGTATTATAATATTTCTAGTGCAATTTCATTTCAAAACTTTCACTAAATAAATATTTCATATTCTATCTCAAAAAAAGAGGATTTCTAAATTTACTCACAAAGTTTAGATTCTATGCTAAGTCATTTCATTTACACCTTTTTGTTAGAATTTTATGACTACCATAACAAATTGTTTATTTCTAAATTTTATGACAATAGAGAGAAGATCCAGAGTACAAGTACATGATAAATATATGCTTTAGTGGTAAGTAAGTTGATTGTTGTGTAAACAAACACACCAGCTCACAGGAATTATAAAAAATTTTGTAAGGATATCTAAAAAAGTGTAAATTACAAGAGTAGGAACAAAGTCTTATGAATCTTGTAAGTTAGAAAGTATTAAATCTAAACGAAGTAAGATTGTACTTCCGAGTTAATTCTCTGGCCAAACCTTCTACTTTAAATTACCTACGTAAAACTTTATGAAAGCTAATATTTCTCCTTATTATATTAGTAAATTTGGTAACACTACCTTTCTTGAACTATACAAGAATCTTGCCAGCAACAACATTCTGGATTACAACAAATTTAATAAGTAAGCTTAGACCTTTACAGCAACTTCCAAATGAGTACATCAGTACATTATGCGAATTAGGTAGGGACTAGACCCATCCATCAATGGAACAAATATTCAGTTCACGAAGCTTTGTGGGCATAAATGAGCCCACTTTTGCATTTTGCCTGGTAAGTATAATTCCAATATAGCTAAATTTAAAAAAATAAAAATTAAAAAATAAAGCCCACTTAAGTAAAAGCTGTCTAACCAGAGA
This sequence comes from Nyctanthes arbor-tristis, assembly GCA_963692815.1. Taxonomy (NCBI): domain Eukaryota; kingdom Viridiplantae; phylum Streptophyta; class Magnoliopsida; order Lamiales; family Oleaceae; genus Nyctanthes; species Nyctanthes arbor-tristis. Next base: position 69,148 of record CAVNYN010287112.1, read on the forward strand.
AAGGTTCGCAACCAAGTAAATTTCTGGAGTAATCTAAATTATAAGATAGAAAAACTAATATAACCTCAATGCAAAAGGAAAAGGTTACAGCTTTACTACATATGGATTTTGAAAGTGACAATTCTACGACAGTGTCATCACACCTTAACATATGGATTTTCTTTGGACAGCTGGTTTTTGGTTGAGAGATAAAGAATGAGAATCCGTACAAGTGGGCATAAAAATCGTTTTCGACAATGTTATGGCAAATGCATGAAGAACTGGAAACCTGAATAGGTCAAAACAAGTTAAAAGCTTGCTGTTTTTCAATCCAACCAATATAACAATTATGCTTTTCCATGACTTCCTGATATTAACTTTACATTATATTTTGATGAACAAGAAGACTTGGAGAGCTATGTTCTCATGTAAAGTGCGAATGAAACATGGAATGACAACATGTAATATAACTGTTTAATTCATGTATTATATATAGTGAACCTCTGAGGTCTTCCAATGCACACTCTATTGCCTTTCTTCCAGTTTGATAGTTCAATTTAACCCCAAACTCCTGTCGAATATCATTAATGACATCAGCAGGCATGTACACTGTTTTGGGATTCCGAAACTTTGAGATAATGTGTGTTCCAACAACCTAAGATGTTGCTTGTCTATAGCCATTGTTATAAATGCCTATAGAACGTGTGTGCTCGCCTGTGTATTTGCAAACTTTGAAATAGTCACGCGATCCGACCTTCGTAACCCACAAACGCCACTTGCAATTTTCATTTATGCAAATATGGTGTTCATACTCTTGTTTGATTTCTTCACTCTGAATTCAAAATTGTACCTCATTGTAAGAATATGTATTGCCATCTTAAGATCAATTTTCGTGTTAAATACTTTAAAGTCTTCGTCTTCTGGAATAGTGTTTAAAGTATGAGATGAGAAAGCCAATTGCTCATCATTAGCACATATAGTTTGCTCTCGATTATCTTGCATCTCTTGTCCACGTGCTGGGCACACAACTGTTTCAGACTCATTTACTTTCTCTAGATGAATATCAACATCATTATGACACTCTATCTCTACACCGTTCCAATAACCATCTCTGTAACGTTCAACTTTTCTTCTATCATTTGTTTCAAAGTCAATCTGAGAAGGACCGCATTCATATGCACTTTCAACTGTATTAGTAGATGCCATGGGTTGTGTCTCAACTAGATCATAGTGTGTTTCGTGTGGGCCTCAACGTGACCTTTATGAATGAGTGTCATACTCAGAGGAATATAGTTACTATGTCTAACAATAGATAAAAACATTGCACTTCATTGTCTGAGTTGATCATGACTGCAAAAGAGAACATCGGGTCACTTCCTGGGCAAAAAACCACAACTCAATTTTTTTATAACGTCATATCAACACTAAGCAGATGTTGCACTTTGCCAATTATTTCTGTAAATGAAGTTTTCATGGATATAGGAAGCGCATTCAGAACTCTTCTATACCTTTCGTCCCATTTCCAACTCCATCTTCCTTCCTTCCTTATCACTTAACCACTCTCCGCAAGAAACTTTAATCCATGTTGTCGAATCCATAAATGAAATTAAATGACAATGCATATGTAACAAAAGGCATATGTTAACATAATAGAAAAAAGATGTATCTATTAATAAAAGCGGTCTCTATTAAAAAAAAAAAGTGGACTCTGTCACATATGTTAATAAAAGAGGCCTCTGTTAAAAAGTGGTCTTTGTTAACAAAAGCGGTCTCTGTTAATATAAGTGGTCTCTGTTGTCAAGAGTCATACGTTAACATAATTGAAAAAAGATGTATCTATTAATAAAAGTGGTCTCTATTTGAAAAAGTGGTCGCTGTTGATAAGAGGCATATGTTAACAAAAGTCATCTCTGTTAGCAAAAATAGTCTCTATTAAAAAGTGGTCCATGCTAACAAAAGCGGTCTCTATTAACACAAGTGGCATCTGTTAACACAAGTGGTCTCTATTGACACAAGGCCATGTGTTAATATAATAGAAAAAATATGTATCTGTTAATGAAAGTGGTAACTATTAAAAAAGAGGTCTCTGTTGACAAAAGTTGTCTCTGTTAAAAAGTGATCTCTGTTAACAAAAATGGCCTCGTTTGTTAGAAAAGGAGCTCTATTGAAAAAGATGTCTCTGTTAACAAAAAATGCCTCTGTTAACAAAAAAATGGCCTCTGTCTATTAGAAAAGGGCCTCTGTTGAAAAAGGCATCTCTATTATTAGAAAATGTCTCTGTTAACAAAAAAGTAGCCTCTATTTATAGAAAGAGATATCTGCCTACTAAAAAAGGGTCTTTGTTGAAAAAGACATCTCTCTTAACAAAAAAATGGCCTCTGTTTATGAAAAGAGATATCTGTCTACTAAAAAAAGGGGCCTTTGTTGAAAAAAGACATCTTTGTTGACAGGAAGCATATGTCAACATAACAGAAAAAGATGCCTCTGTTAACAAAAAAATGGCCTCTGTTAAAATGTTGTCTCTACTAAAAGGTGGTCTCTGTTGACAAGAGGCATATGCCAACAGATATCTGTTGAAGTGTCTGACAGAGATTATAACTTTAGAGAATATACAGTGGATTATTGAACAATTTGATTACATACAATCATTTCAGAAATTTTTCACGAAAGAAAGTGAATTTTTTATAGCAGTGCTAAAATATTTTGGAACAAAATTTGGATTTTATAGAAATTAACTCACCTGTGCAATGCTTGTATCTTGTTGGGTTTCTTCTCTTAAACATGTCAAGATGAGAAGAACAAATGTGAAAGAAATAGGAAGATACAAAGAAGATGGGGACACTAACAATGGGAAGGAAGAAAATCAAAGAAGAATTAACTAAAGCAGTGGAACAAGAAACAAAAGCAACAGTACTTACAACAAATCATTTAGAACTTCAGATTCCTTTTTCCAGATTTAATGGGTAACAAAGACATTTCATATTAAGGTTTAGAGGGCATTACAGACTTTTAAACTTTAAGGCCATAAAAGATAATGAGAGGCCAAATTTGACTGGGCCCTTTTAGAAATTCTCCCTCAAACCCTCTCCTCCATATGTAAAATGCAGCTACCAACCCATCTTCAATAGCTCGATTCCTCACTAGTAGCAGATGTTGCATCGCCTGTGCACAGTTAAGATGACTAGCGCTCACTCCCCACTTGGAAAAAAAATCGAACCAGCTCACGGTGGCTGCTCGCATCTCTTCTTCGACTAATTTGTATCGAACAAAGCCAGCGCTGGAAAAAAACTTTCCAGTCTCCTTGCTGGCCTCCACCGCCGGTAAATAAGTTTCAGGTAATGAATTTCATTTATTATAAGCCAGTGTAGGGGGCTGATTTATGGAAATAAAATTCTAAATCTTTGATATTTTTGTGTTAATTACAATTTAGTTTCCACAAAATTAATGGGTTCTATTCATGAATTAGAATGTGTTAATTATAATGTAGGTTTGCTGCTTTCCTCCCTTAATTCTTGGGTATGGCCATTTCTCTATAGTTGATGCAAAATTAATGGGTTCTATTTAGGAATTAGGGCTGTGAATGAAACACAAACTTTCACTCCTTTTTTTCCCCTGCTATTTTCTAACAGTAATAAAGTACATATGGAACTAAAGAAACAAGCGAGAAATTACTCAGCAAACTACTTCATTTAATGTCCTTAAAATAAATAGATTTGACTTTCTTTTTGCTAAAGAACCTAAAATTTTATTTTAGGACTTTAAATGAAGTAGTTTATTGCAAACAAGTGAGAAATTATTATAAAAATTTTTTTGCATTACTTTTTTTTTTTTTAAATTCTAGTCCATAATTAGTAGCGGAATTAGCAACAAAAGCTTGCTGCTAATTAGTAACTCTTTTATCTATTGGTAATTTAGTAACGGCCTAACCCTTTGCTAATTAGTATCATAAGGTTTTTACATTACTAAATTAGTAACAAAAAGCTCTGCTGCTAATTAGTAATGAAATTTATACTCTATTTCTAAATTAGCCACCATGGTATTAGTAAAGGTTTTAGTAATAGTACTTTTCCGTTACTAATAGCAGTTAGAAACGGCGTTGACCAGTTTAGCAAGGGAAATTTCCATTACCAATAGCCTCTTTATAATGAATAATGAATTTTAGTGTTAAAACTGAAGGAAATTTCCATTACTAATAATGAATTTTGTACAAATTGATCAAATTTTATAACGAATTTTAGTGTTAAAAAATGAATCCGTATACGTTTTCATGTAACACATTATTTAAATTTAGTATTTTTTCAGTTATTTTACCTAAACCACATTATATATACAATGAATTATATCTAATGAACATGGAAAAAAAAAAGTAGACAATTCAAAAGTGACAATTCTACGACAGTGTCATCACTTTAACTCTACTTTTTTTTTCCCATGTTCATTAGATATAATTCATTGTATATATAATGTGGTTTAGGAAAAATAACTGAAAAAATACTAAATTTAAATAATGCGTTACATTCAAACGTATACGGATTCATTTTTTAACACTAAAATTCGTTATAAAATTTGATCAGTTTGTACAAAATTCATTATTAGTAATGGAAATTTCCTTCAGTTTTAACACTAAAATTCATTATTCATTATAAAGAGGCTATTGGTAATGGAAATTTCCCTTGCTAAACTGGTCAACGCCGTTTCTAACTGCTATTAGTAACGGAAAAGTACTATTACTAAAACCTTTACTAATACCATGGTGGCTAATTTAGAAATAGAGTATAAATT
>CAVNYN010287113.1:0-11391 GCA_963692815.1 Nyctanthes arbor-tristis
GGAGGAAATTGGGGATTGGGGTTCGAAATTTTGGGGAAAATGAGGGGTTTTAATTGAGCGTGGGGCTTTCTTTAGAGCGGTCTGCGTTTAGAGGCGACTAAAATTGGTCGTTTCAACATGCCATACGTGTCGGGGCGACTTTTCGGTCGCTGCATTTGGGGACGTCCCAACAGACCCTCTCTTACCTTCCTCCCCCCACAAACTATATCCCTTAAAAAGTATATATAATAAATTTTAAAAAAATATATGTTATAAAAAATTGAATATCAATTGTATCATAAAAAAGTAATGACAAAATAATTTATAAAAAAGTTTTAAAAAATAAACAAAATCCTTTAATATGTTTTCCCCTCTCCAATTTTTCCCCTACACATTATTTGGAAATAGGTTTTTTCCCCCTAATTTTTTCCCCTTAGCTTTTTTCCCCCAACATTAATCTTGCTTTAAAAGACAAACATAGAAAGAAGTTTAAAAAAAAAAGAAGAGGAAAAATTAAGGAGAGAAAGCAAGATAGAAAAGAAAACACAATGCTTGAAATTTAAAATCCTACCTTGATAATTAAACAAAACAAAAAAGCAAAATAAACAAAATGTTTCATATATTATTACATTGTTTTGTCATTTCTGAAATAAAAAAAAAACATTTATGATCAATTTCATTTTAAACTCCACACTTATTCATCACTTAATCATCAACTAAAAAAATTGTCCCTAGTTCATCAATTAAAGAAACCTGATTCCTGGTTAATATTTTTTAAACAAAAATTAACTTTTTCATTCTAAATTCACCCGACATAAATTTAAAATGAAACCTACAACCATCCAAACAAAGTATGAGCAATATAGTGAAACACAAACACCAAATGATAAAATGCAGTTTACCTCTTCAATTTCTAACCAAAGGATATTCATAGCAATTATTGAAAGATATCAAGATCATCAAAGGAAAATTTTTAAAAAATAAGAACCAATTTTAGATCAAATAAAAAACCAAATTAAATGAAAATCAAATCATAAAATGCAATGACTCTATTGCTCATCTTAGTTAATTTTCGTGTGTTGTGGACGGTTGGCATTGAGTGCCAAAAAGCAATTGACTCTTGTCATTCCCAATTGATGTGAAAAAACAGTTTCAGATTAAGAGTAACTTCCAACACCCATTCTCTAATATTGCAAAGATATTACACATCCAGGATGCAAAAGCAAGAAAATACTAATTGGTAAGTTAATGGAAAATGTCATCTGAAATCCCAATAACATGTAGCTTTGAAAAGAGGTAATAAAACCCCAGCAATAAGCAAACAACCGCTTGATTTATAAAGGGTAGCAAAAATCGCAAAACCGTTAAATATACCTTCTGAAGTCGTGAAGCCCACTTTATAGGGGATCAATTCTATGTCAAATTTCATATGGATCTCTTACCAAATCTCATTCCTCTACTCAAAAAGAAGAACTCTAAATTGCCAAATACAAATTACAGAGAAAAAGCTTTAAATAGAAAGAAAAAAATAATAATAGCAAGAAATAAGACTGTTGTAAATTTCGGTTCTAGAGAGTATGGACATTAGAGAGAAGAAAGATCGTGTAAGTGTATGGACATCAGCGTAAGAGGAGGTACTCCGAATTCAAAGAGAAAAGCCAAAATTAACCTCTTGAGAGAGAGAGAGAGAGAGAGAGCACAATGAGGGGTGGGGATTGCCTATTGAAATAGAGAAGACACAAAAATTAGAAAAAGAAAAGGAAGCACTACACAACAAAATAGTGGAGACGATGGGGTGACGACAATGGGGCCCACCACTCGCTCTTTTATAGTCGTAGGATATCTCTACTAGTCTCTAACCAATTCTAGGGTTGACAATATACAACAAATTCTTGATTTACTACTATTCTCTAACCAATTCTAGGGTTGACAATGTACCACAAATTCTTGATTTTTAAAGTGCATGCATGGAATAATAATTCTTTTTTTTAATGTTTACCGATGATCTCATGATTTGAAGCAGTTTGATTTCACGATGTACATGTTGAAACCAAATCTTCTAGTGAATTACATTAACTCTCATGGTATAAATAGATATATAATGTAACCCGTACACCAAAATAAAAGAAAAAAGATAAATTTGGTGAAAAAATGAATGTGAGAAATGTTAGAAAGTATATTCATTTATGCTTCCTTCTTGGCTAGGAGCATAGGACTCCATTCGCAGGCGTGGAGCCAATGTAGGACGAGTTCTATCCAGATCGGAAGAGCACTAAAATTTGGATGGGAGTTTCTTTGATTTGATTGTTAAATTGTCCCAACCGCCGTGGATGATGGGAAGAAAGTTGCAGAGTTGAGAAGGAAGGCCAAGAAATTGGGCAGGAAAGAAAGGAGTTAGGTTTCTTTTAGATGAAATGACATATTTGCCCTTGCTTTAAGGGTGTGTTAGTGAATTTGGGCTTCTTTTCTCGGCTGATATTGCTGGCCCAACATAATTATATATCAAATATAGGTGGATTCTCTCTGTTTGTTTTTTTTTTTTTTTTAATATCCATTTTCTTTTTTGTTATATAATTTTTAAGATTGAAAAAATTTTCTCTGTATATGTAATTTTTGATTAATAAAATTTTAGAATAATTAATTATGCCGACAAATCAAATTATCACTTTAGTAGCCATCAAAATGTTACTAATAATGAGAAAATTACACCAACTACAAATTCAAAATGATGACTGCACTAAACAAAAAACCTAGCTCTGCCATTGTCCCTTCGTCTCCTAATGTGAATATATTTGTTTTAGGTGCTAACTAGGAAATGACCCTGTCTATTGGGCAAGCCACTTCAGCCCCCCATCTACTAATAGAATTAATGATAGAGGAATTCAAATATCATATACTTGGATAACAGCATGCTACTTATGTCTAATTATTAATGAACATTAACGTTGAAGCTGTAGTATAGAAAGACTTAAAATTTTCTAACACCTTTGGGAAGTACTGCAATGGTACCTTCAGGAGGCGCCGTATAGTGTCTACTTAGTCTGTTACTATTTAAATCACGACCTAAAGTTACATCTAATCTAATTAACTAATTAAAGTATATATTAATTTTAATAACTAGATTTTTTCACCCGTGCAACAGTTAGATTTATATCAAAATTGACATGTGTGAGTGTAGATATCATGTCATAAATAAAGTACAATGTATCCGTTGCATTGTATAAAATTACGAATTGAGATGCAAATGATACAATGCCTAAGTTTATAATTCTGGTATCCTCCAAACACGTCGTGCAAGTTCACATGTCTAATCTATATAAAGTTGTAATAATTAACAGTCAAATAATTAGGGATTGTAATTTGACCCATCGACCTATAAAACCGTAGAGACCTGTCCCTAATAAGATTGATCTGCCACGCCTAATCAAGGCAAAAAGACGGGTATGAGGCAACATTGTCTGCCCCGCTATGAGTCCAAGACAGGTGCAGGTCAGGTTGGACCCACCCCACATACCCGTGACCCACCAAGCATTTTCTTTTTTTTTTTTAATAAATTTAATTCTAAAATTGTGTAGAAATTATTAGAGATGGCAATTTAACCCATTGACCCATAAATCCGTGGCAATTTATTTTCATTTTTTTATTATATCAGTTTTTTTGAAATGATTTTTCTATTGAATTGAAAGAATCATGTTATTAGAGTCCTTTTCAAACACTTCTCGAAAATTTTGTTAAAAAACTTCCCTCATATGTGGCATCCATAGATGCATGCTACACATGGTTTAGATTTAAAATATACATAGCTTGTATCCATACATACCACATGGGTTGAGAACTTTTTTTAACAAAACTTCCCGGAAGTGCTTGAAAATTTTCCATATTAGTTAATGTCGGGAACTTTAAAATTCCAAATAAATGTTTTGTTTTATTCTACGTTCATCAATTAATAATGCGTTGCACCAAACATTAATTGAAAGACGAAAAAATTCATGAGTCCTTTCATGGGTTATGGTGACGTCCCGCCCCACCTCATGACGTGACATGTCTTGACCCGCCCTATGAATTTGTAGATTTGGGGCCGGTGAGAGGTGACTTCAAGACTCGTACGGCGAGTCCAGGGTATCACTAACGTACGCCAAACACGCCTTATTGCCATCCCTACAAATAATCATATCACAATCAACTATTACAACTATGAGTTTAGCCTCCCACTCATGCGTTGTACGGGAAGACTAATTTTAAAAAAAGTTCAATAATAATGAATAATAAAATATTGGACAACAAAAAAATAAATATACCGTTTTGATTTAGTATTTGACGCATTAAATTAATGTTTTATTAATACTATATTAATGGTTTCTCGCTTATGTACTCGATCAATGCTTTACTATATATGTTTCACTTTTAAATTATCTAACTTATTTAATATTATTAGTTAACAGCCTAATAATATGTATCGGGTATGTACATACCTGTATTCACTCAATGTCCGTTCAGATAAAAATTTTCATACTAATAATAAAGTACCCTCTCGACGTACCCTTTTTATAAGTAAAATTCAAAATTGATAGTTACAATTAAAATATTAAATAAGGATATATTTGTAAAGAAATGCAAGTTAAAATTTTTAATATAAAAAAGGACCATATATGTGAGACATCCTACAAAAGAAAATAATATCACATAATTGGAATGGATGGAATAATTTTTTTGGTCAGTTCCTTTTATTTATGTCTCTTTGTTCACAAAATTTTTGCACATTATGTATTTTTAACTATTGGTGTGATGTAACTAAATGGATTATTATTGTACAAAAAATAGAATAAATTAATTGATTTGCTCCAAGTTATTCTGAACTAAATTTCCATTTATAATATAAGTTATTTTGGAATATGTTTCCAAGTTATTTTGAAATACATTTTGGTTTCTAGATTATCAAGGACTCTGGGAAAGAAAATTTTGAAAATCAATCAAACATAAATAATAAATAAATAAATAGAGATACCAGATAATTAGTTTTAATGCCTTCAATTTCGAATAATTCAGTAGCAAGAAGAATAATTCTAAAAAATACAAATTCATAAGAAATTGAACAATTACTCGCCGTCAACTTTACATCGGTAACGGATAATAAAAAATTGTAAAAACTCATAATTATATATAAATGCTAAAAAAATAGAAATGAGCAAACTAAAACAAAAAAAAAAAAGAATATAAAAAACTAATAAACTAATATAAATTATTGAAAACTCTTGATGAATATCCAAATAAGAAAAGTTTAAATTTTAAAACTTGAAAATGAGGCTTATAAGTTTTCCAATTTTTTTTTATTTCGTTTTAATGTAGGTGTTCTGTTTTTTACACTATCTAGTTTAGTGAGTTAACTTTGCGTTGACAAAACTTGTATATTGACAAAACAATACTAATTCCAAATTGTTCTATATTCGGAAGACTTTCATTAAAAAACCTGATCATGGAGATAAATAGTGGTTGAGTTTTAATTTCTTTAAAAAAAATGGTTTTTTTTTTAATTTACATATCTAGAGTTTGTGCATGGCCAGCAGCAACGTTAAATTTTTATAGATAATAACTTAAAAAAGTTCATCCAATTGGAACAACAGTAAGGAAAATTCATCCAATTGAAACAACAGTAAGGACAATAATTTAATAAGTCAGTTTTTTTGCAACGTTTTAACTCATTTTATTTGTAGCGTCTTTAAATTCATAAACTTACAAAATTGGATTTATTGAAGAAACAAAGAATCAATTTAATTAATATTATAATTTCATATGAAAAGTAGAATTGATAAAATACATTCCCCGATCTAGTTAGATTCCTGAATAAATATAAATGTGAATATTTTTCTTTCTCTTTTATTTGAATATTAATTAACTTTCTCTAATATTGATTAGCTCAATTGAGAAGAAGAATATTATTTTGTATTACAATCTTCAAGTTTATCTTATCGAGATTCAAAACTTCTTACAAAAATCACACTTTGTTTTTGGCTAATAGTTACGAAATAAATAAATTGTAGTGTATAAAATTTTTATCCCTTTAAAGAAAAACAGTCATAATTATTAACATTTATAGTGGGAAATATTAAGAAAATTTTCAATTATAATTCTCAATTAATCAAAACTGACCATGTATATGTTTTATTAATTAAATATTCAGTTTAATTAAGACAATTCATAAAAAATAAAAGTTCTGAAAAGAAACTTATTATCTAATGAACATGGGTTATCAAGCAAGTTCTTCATTTATATTTATTTCTATTGTTTTATTATTATTTGACGAACATGGGTTATCATTAAGTTTATTATTCATTAATTAATTTTCATTGTTTTATGAATTAAAAACTACAAACTTTTTTACTAAAAAAATATAAACTAAAAATATTTTAATGATATGTACACTTATCTATTATTACATAATCAAATTTATCTATAATTTATCTAGACCGTTAACTAATAATATTAAATAAGTTAAATAATTTAAAAGTAAAATATAGTAAAGCATTAATCGAGTATATGAAAAGATAACTATTAATACGTTATTAATAAAACATTAATATAACACGTCAAATACTAAATCAAAATCGTATATTTACTGATTTGGCTATGCAAATCCGATGGCGCGTATCTATGCAACGCATGGATGAGACTTCTTACGATTCCACCATTGGCAATGACATTGGTATTGTATAATATTTTTTGGTATCTTGATATCCCATCTGTTAAGAGACTTCGTTTGTTGTATTTAGTGATAGTTATACTTTATTTTCATTTTCAACTTTTCATTTAAGGTAGGCACGAGTACAATATAAAATATGACATTATTTTCTTTTACAACACTACAATGCAATCATGCATAAATACATACGTGAATAAAATCGGTTGTACCATGTGAATATATTTTGGGTTTTTCTATATGAGATCAATCCAATTGACTTTATTATCTTTCAATATTCTACTGGCTCTCTTTACAACCCGAATTCTGCTATCAAAATTTATTGTCAGGGTAAGTTATATAAATCTCTTTTATTTTATCAATTATCGGAGATACTTTTTTGTTTCCGTTGTCACTAAGGAAAAAAACATAAATTATGACAATATTAATTGTATCAAATGTCACTGAATTTACTTTACTTGCAAATGGATAAATGATATTTAGCTGTCAATAATTAGATTAAGAACTTTAATTTAATAGGAATTAGGCTTTTAGCACTTTAATTTTCAACAATTATATCACTAAAGCTATATGTAATTACAAGAAGGTTACTATGTAAACGCTATATTATTACCTTATCATCATTAACTTATAGTCTCAAATAATAAGATGATGATTACTCTAAATGACACATTTTACTGAAGAGGAAAAGTAGAAGAATAATTTTAGGATTCACAAAGCATTTAATATCTATCTTGACGTATAATTTTAAATAAATTTTAACCGATTGCCATGCATCGCATAGATGGTCATGGTATCATTTCATCATATTCTAACAACAATTTCCACTAAAATATTTACAAATCCAAATTCTTGAATGCAATACGGTATTCTAGAATTTTTTACCATAAGTTGAAGTTAAAAATCAGTATTCCTAGTATATTATTATGGAATTTTTAATATTCAACTACATTGTATAGTGGCATGAGACTTATAATCTCAAGACGTGGAGATCGTATTATTTAGGCAAAAATTCTAGCTGGATCAGATGCAGGTGACAAATTTTTTACTGTAAGAAAGACTCTGATACCATTCGATCTAAGACTTCATTTTATAATACAAATTACACTAATAAATGTCATAATTTTTACATTCTTTTATAATATCAAGTATCTAAATTTTTATTAAACTACTTTTGATGTATAACTTTTTTTTATTAAATCTGCACGGGTGAAAAATCTAGTATCTTTTTATTTAAATGTTAGCTGACACTACTTTTTAGACAACTCTATACCATAAATGAAGTACTAATAATTAAATAAACCTTAAAATTCATTTAAGGGAAAATATATTTACGCTACAATTTTTTATAGTTACAGCACATTTTTATTACTTTCAAGGTACTCGATCTTTATAACTTATGAAATGAAATGCCCAAGATATTTTATTGCATTTTTTCTAATCATTTTTTAATTTTTATATCTTATTTCTTAATTATGGTTATAACTATACAAAAAATTTTCAGTTTTATGTCTTAAAGTCATGAGAAAATATAAAAATTTATTTTTATAAATTTTATTTTTTTGCTTATTTAAATTATTTAAGTGGTTTTCATATCAAAACTTTTAGATGGAAACCATTGTTAGATACAACATGATAATCAATAACAACGTTTCTGATGCCCTCACTTTTGTATGATATTAATGAAGCTCAATAAATTACTCTTTTCAAAAAAAATTATGTAATATTTTCCTCTACACATTATTTCTAACTTGAAAAATATACAAATTGGATCTGAAATCGAAGCTTTTGATGTAAGCATTAATATGAGCTAATTTACTAGATCAAGCTGTCTAGATATGACCCTATACAGAGTTAAAAAACTATCCCTAAAAAAATTTTTTTTTTGAACAAAGCATCTCCCAAACTTAATTTAATAGAATTGTAAACCATCTATAACTTCTGACATTAGATAGACTATTTATTTGATTTACCTTTAAAATTAAAACTAATTAATTAATATTCCAACCTTTTTGATCAATCAATTAAATTTTACATATTTTCAAAACACTTCTAAGTGCAATCAATTCAATCCCCACAAAAACTAGCATTTCATTTTAATATTGAAAGAAAATTTATATATTTGTTATTTCAATTATATGTTTTTAATATGATAAATAAATTTAATTAACCACAATATACAATTAATTATAACAAATTTGTTAGTAATTTTAAAATTATTTGCTTTTCATAAAGAAAATATACAGTCGATGATATTGATTTTTCAATTTTCTTAGATTACAATATGACATTTATCAATGTATAAAAATAAAATAAACCTTGAAAAGAAAGGAAAAAAAGACAAGTGGAATATTCATTGTTATTTTATTAATCTATAAATTTGCTTACAAAAATTAAGATACTAAAATTAAAAATTAAAGTTTGAAATTTTAGAAAAAAAATAAAGTTGAAATGTGAATCCAGCGCAGAAGTATGATATACTAAACTTGAACCTAAAAAAAAAATTAGAATTTACAGTTATGGTGTCATAATTGTAAATTAAAATTATACTAGATATTATTTTAAAAAGAAATTAAAAATAAAAATTATTAAAAAGAAAAAAATTAAGATAATTATGATTGTGGCGTGAGAAGAAAAAAAATACTTTTTAAAATTAAAAACATAAAAGGGTTTAAAAGAAGATTATTGATGTAATTTTACTTAAAGATATTTGAGAGAATAAGAAAATGTGATGTGTGGATAAATTATTGTGGTGGAAATATAATTTCCCTATTTGTATATAAATGCAATGTCATGAAGAGGCTCCCTCTTTTCTCGAGACCTCGTATTTGTATGATTCTATTGAAAATGAATAAATCCGCACTTTCAAAGAAAAAATCAAGTATATATATCCCAATTGAAGAAAGACTTATTTTATTTTTGCTACAAAATTCCAACAAATAAAAATAAAAAAATTAGGTGGTTTGAACAAGTGTCACAATAGTTAGATACTCACGTTTCGAGTGAAAGGTCTTAAACTTGAATCACACCTACCTCTCCCATCCCTTATCGCCCTTGTATCAAAAAAATAAAAAAATAAAAGTAGAATATTATGAAAATAACAAGGGAAACAGTACATATACTATTATTTTATTTTATAAGCAAAAAATGTAGAATTCCTCATTTAAAATGCAATTATTCGAATTGGAGTACGACCCACATTCAACTATATTCATTAATATGCACGTTGGGAGTTGGGACATCCCTTTCCTTCTCTCACTCCATATTATTATTATTCCCTTTGATTTTTTTTTAAAGGTAATTGACGTAAAATGTCCCTATATTTTAATATTATTGTGCAAATAGTCTTTATCTTTGATTTTTTGATAATTTTATCTCCACTTTCATTTTTCTTTTGTACAATTTATCCTTCATATTGTTCGTCTCTAGCTTCCTCCATTTTCAAAAGGGCATTTTTGTCCATTTATAGTAAAAAATTTATTAAAAAATCAAACAATGTTCTAAAATTAATTAGCAATATTGAAAAATAGTTATTTTTAATTTTTTCAATAATGCAAATTATTTTAATTGGTGTTCAACACTATTTATTATTTTGGGAATTCATTTGTAATTTTTTTATAATTTTAAACTGTGTTTGGACAAAAATGCCTATTTGAAAATGGAGAACATTAAAGATAAATTGATATACGGATGAATTGTGCAAAAGAAAATATGAAGGTGGGAATGAGATTGCCAAAAAATCAAAGATACATACTATTTCCACAACAATGTCCAAAAGTAAGGACTTTTTGTTTCAATTATCCCAAATTGGCAATCGCATATCCATCTACACACCACTTGTTTTATAGATATACTAAATTGAAAATCCCGTCTCACTCGTCGTCCCCCAATAAGATCGTGACAATAATTTTACACCTCAATATATCTCCTATTAATTCAATAATAATAATAATAATAACAATAACGGTGTTAACGTTTTTTTCTCTCTCCACCAGCCCCCAATAGCCTCACCGTCTGCACATCTCTTCCACTCCAGTCTCCTGTCGCTCATCCACACCATCTGAAATCTCCATCGTGGAAGTTGATTAGTTTTCTTTTCCCTTAAATTGCATTGAAGTGTTTTTCCCCCTTGTGTTTTAGCAGAAATTGGGAAATTGCTGTATCCACGTTATCATTTTTCACGTGCTTTAGCAGAAATCGGGCAATATATACAGCTCAATTTCATTATTCCATAATGCAATTTCAATAAGTATATTAATTAATGTAAATGTTAGTTTATATAATAGAGAACTATGATTTGCGGTAACCGAGAAATGTGATTGCCCAAACACTTTTCTTGAATTCTACTACGGAGTTTTATTTATCATGTTAAATATGTAATAATGCTCCAGAAAAGCACAAAACCATGTAGAAGTATACGGGGAAACTGAGAATGTGAAGACCTTATTAAATAATGATTAGGAAAACAGATGAAACAAAATGATTGGTTTGGTGGATGATATATGAAAAATATATTTATGATACTATCTCGTATATATTGAATCTAGTATGTGTTAACTAGGTTATATAATAGGGATTTAAATTTGTGTTGAGTTAAAAGGTTTGATAGTATTTTGCTGGTTGTCACAAGCTGATTATTTGATTCTATTTGAAATGCCACTATTATATTGTTTGCACTCTTTTAGCTTCTTATTTGAGAATACACCATAACAAGCTAA
>CAVNYN010287116.1:0-14829 GCA_963692815.1 Nyctanthes arbor-tristis
AAAGTAATTGTTTTCCTCGTCAAGTTTTTAACAAATATCTGCATACCACCTCGAAGCCTCAAAACAAGGTGAAGAGTCGACTCCTTTTGGATATTGTAATCCGCCAAAGTCCTCCCGTCCTCCAATTGCTTTCCAGCAAAAATCAGCCTCTGCTGATCCAGAGGAATACCCTCCTTATCCTAAAATTTCGCCTTCACATTGTCAATCGTATCAGAACACTCGACTTCCAGGGTGATATTGTCTTCCTTCTGAACGAGATGCAGGGTCTTTCCTATGAAACACGACTATGTAAGAGCGTAATGATACAAGAAAAAGATTTGTTAATTAAACAAAGGGAGGACTCGTGAACGTGAAGGCTGAACTTTTTAAACTTATTATTATGCTATTTAATTTAATATCACACAGGTTTCTACAACTTGTATTCAACACTATACTTAAATTTTATTTTATTTAAAGATAAAACTTGCAAATAATATTTTCAAAAGAAAATTGCATTATATAACATACTTTTATTAATTAGTCCCCATCACATATTAATTGTATTTGTATCCAATTTATATATTAATATTTATATTTATAAATTTTTGTATTTTCAGTTATTAAATTAAATGATTTCTTTATATTTTTATTAATTTCACATATTATAACAAATCATGATTTTTTATGTTGAAATTTTTGTTGCGAGAATTGCCTAAATATTTCAAATATTAATAGTGCGAACAAGTGTCATAGTTAGATGTTCACATTTTAGACGGGAGGTTCAGAGTTCGAATCACATATACCCCTCTCTTATGCGACATGATATCTTGTTAGGAAAATTGCATCAGACACTTTCATTCTAAATATTTTTTCAAATTCAAAAAATAATATCCCTTCAAAAGGAAAAAAAAATCAAAAGATAATAAGCATACTTAACCGGTATCTTCATTATCGTTCTCCTCTGTCCACCACCACATCATCATTCATCTCCATCTTATTCACTACCTTCTTCTCTTCACCATTGATGATCGCTGCCTCTTCATGTTCAACCACTACCAATTCCATATTTTCTTCACATCGCCACCGTTTACTCCTCCTCCTAGAGACCTCTTGATGAAAATGAGAACTGAGAATTCTAGAAATTTTGGCCCATTGTATTTTTTATATAATTTAGCGCATAGAATTTATAATATTTAATTATTTTCTTATTTTATTTTCTTGGCTATCACGTTAATTAATTTCTATTAAAATCATAGATACGACTTCTTGATGCACACCATATGGCCCCGAAGTTTTCTACAAGAACTTCGGGGGAATTTTCAAACATTATCAGTGCGTTGGATATGTAATTTTCACTGTGACATGATTTTTGATCTACTAATTCAGTAAGCCAAAAATACGCTGCATGCAAGTTCGAAGTACCCTCAGTACATGCAAAAGCGCAGACAATTGCAATAATAAAGGGAACTGCTACAGAGATGACTTGGGATTGGCATCCTGCCTTCGAAGTACCCTCAGTACATGCAAAAGCGCAGACAATTGCAATAATAAAAGGAACTGCTACAGAAATGAATTGGGATTGGCATCCTGCCTTCACAAGTACTTTAAATAGTATGCATTTCCCCCATTTGAGGAATATCTTAAATATTTACAATAAGTTCATATAAATTAAAGGAGAACTGGAATAAGTCATTTCTCCTTCATACCATCATCCAGAGCAAAAGCCTTGCAGATTGGACACATGTTCTTGATTGACAACCATTTCCGGATACAGGCGACGTGAAAATCATGGCCACACACTTTCAGTTTTCCAACTTCATCTGCACTCATGTACTCATCCTGTTATACACAAGCATATGTTTACACCTTATACGAGTTTGCAATTCCAATGGTAAGAAACTAACCGAATAGAGCATGAGGCATACATACATTTGCAGATAAAAACTCAGGACTGGTAAGGTAATGGTAAAGATTTAAAAACATTGATAGTGACCTTGTACTGAAATTTGGTGTTGGATGCCAAACTCAAGTTTGTTTCAAACTCACAGAACTTGGACTACATTACAATTGGATCTTTATCTCCATATAATTAGTTTGACTATTCGGCAGGGAGACATCGAAGCCTGCTGCCCTAATTTATTTGCTTCCTAAGCCGGCAACTAGAACCATATTAGCCTTAGCATTAGTTAAGCTATGGGACATAGATGAGATAACCAAATTGCAAATTGCAAAATATAGTTAAAGTGACCAACTTGAAACATAGTCAATTTCAGCGACCACTCTGGAACAAAACAAAGGTCAGTGACAAACATGAAACTTCAGCTACAAAGTGAAGAGGCCACCAGTATTTTTTATCCAATTATAAATTTCATTGGTCTGTGTGCAGGAAGGCTAGAATAACCCGCGAATCAAAATGTTGGGAATGTGTGAAGTACCAAGGCATAGGGTTCTTACCAGACAGATGACACATGTTCCTTCTGGGAATTGGTATGACAAACAACGCATCGGCTCTATCAAACATTTTGAAATTAAATTATCAGACAAGCCAGTGTTTACATTGCCAATCCTTTCCCCCAGTGCAAGGAGCTCCTGTTCATCCCAAAAGATAGTTTAGTAACCAAAATAACATGGGAGAAATGAAGAATGAGTTACAATACCTCATAGCTCATATTATCTATGTCAAGTCTCATGTCTCTGTGTTGATCGTACAGATTTCTCGATCCATAAAATGCAGAGTGGTCCATAACCATGACAGCCTGAAATATGGAAATGTACACATCAGTCCATTTAGAAATTACCCAAGGACATAAATTCAATGATCACAAATTTTTGGTCTGCAAGGATGTCCACATAAAAAAGTTAAAAAGGATACTTTGCTCAGAAGGTCAAAAGACTCTAAAATTGGCACTGTAGTTGATAACATTTAACTAAGTACAAATGCCCCACAGCAGAAAGCCGCACTGACACGAATCAATCCATTAAAATAGGTTTCATTTTCAAAACATATTTTAATGTTTCATTTTCAAAACATTTATGAACCTGATCATAATAACTATTTAGACACACATAAATCCCCACAAATATTCTTCCATCTCCTTTTTCCTCTCCTAAATCCTTTATTCTATTATGTAGGGAGTAAAATGGGGAAAGAAAGATCCAGATTGTCAAGTATTTCATTAAGAGGGACCAGTCCTTAAAAATTCAGGCATTTATTAGCCAACCTTCAAGTGACCTGGAATCTTATTTGACTTGAAAATGAAAAACCAAGGCCTCAACCAAAGATGTCATATCAATAGTAACAAATTTCAGTGAAATGTGCTGATGGACCTGCTTTTTAATGTTAGTAAACAGAGAACACAGGAAAGAAATATAAGATGAAAGATGAGGAAGAAAGCTGTATTTGTAGGCTGTGATGGTAGAGTGAACCGAAGAAAGACTGAAATGGAGAGAGGGGTTAAAATAAAAAATAAAATAATAATAATAGCGAAAGAAAAGAAAATTATAGCCTGTTTAATGCTCATTATTTGTCAACATGTGAGGAAATTATAATAAGAAGAGAGGTAGAATGTGTATTAGAAATATAAAAAAGTTTGAAATATGTAGTTGTAAATGAGTAGTTGTCAAATCAGATATCAAATCAGCTGTAGGTAAAATTATAAATTAGAAGAATAATGAGAATCAAACAAGCTCTATATTAGTAGAAAGAGATTAAAGTTTATCCTATCAAAATTACTTTCTTGTTTTTCCCAATTAATTACTTTTTGCCTATTCAGTTAAATATGTTCAACTATCAATAGCAGATCAAATTTCTTCCCAATACCAAACATCCTCTTCAGAAAATAAAAGCCACAGTCCTGATCCTCTTTGAATAAGATATATCTATTTACCTCGGGGGTCAGTTGATCCTGGAAACTTGCCTCCCCGGTAAATGATCTGTGTCTGTCGCTTCTGTCAACACTGCGTAATCTTGTGGCGGACAAGGCTCGTGGAAGTCTCAAGGGATAACTTTCCACAGCCATTTGTGGCCCTTCATCCGACACAGTCGCATGTCCAGGATGGAGAGTGCTTGAAGCACCTCTGAAAGTTGGGGCAGACCTTTGGCTGTAACTGCTTCGAACTCCTCTAATAGATTGACCCGAGTTAATATTGGCATTTAGAGGAACAGTGTTTCTGTTTGAGGCAACATCACCGTGGAACCCCCCAACCTCAACAGGAGCACCAGAATGACGGTTTACAGCATTTAGAGCAGTAGGCTCATGACTTGAGAAACTGGAACCTGAAATTTGAAGATGAGAATATATTAGCCAGACAGATAGTGCTACTGACTTGACAAAGTAAACCATAAACCTTACCTGAGGCAAAAGCCATTCCATTACCCGCAGGTGATACAAGGCTATTATTCCATTCCCTTGTTGGAGCACTTGAACTCTGTCCCCACAAATCTGCTGTGCTAGGTTGATCGGAAGATTGACTAGATTGAGGATGATACAAATGATTGCTTGAAAATTGGTTGGTCCTGGGCGGATTGGATTCCAAGTCAATGGAAGGTCGAATTCTCACATTCCTCGGCATCCCCTCAGCGCCAATGGAGAGACCATTACCTCTATAACTCACAGGACACTCCCAAGGTGTATGACGAGATTCTGTACTCTGCTTCTCCTGCCATGATTCACTAGGAAAGGAGACATTGGATGAGCTTCCAACATCATAATATCTGCCTGTAATGCCTCTCTCACAAACTGCTGGAATTCCAGGACTTTTTCGCTTGTATGGTGCTCTTTCATTCCCTATCGTCATGTCAAAATAGCCACCATCTACTCCAGCCACTGTTTGACCCCCAGGATTGGATGAAGATGCATGATTAGAATAATTTTCTTGATGAGCGTGGAAATTCCCATTAGCAGAGTGATGAAAATATGGATCACGAGAAGGACCAGATCGGAAGAGCCTCGTGGTTGATAATTCGGCATTTCAGCACTGAGAATAGAAGAAGAGTAGGCAGTTGACCTGGGAGCGGAAGTCCACTGAGAGGTAAAATGTCCAGCTTGGATTGCCATATTATCCATGGGATGAACAAGAGTACTGCTCTCAGAAACACCAATCCTTGCTGCAAAACATAACAGAAGTCCATAAAATAGATATTATGGAGACACGGAAAGCACTTGACTAGCAATGGCAAGTACAACTGCAATAGGCTGAGAAAGCTAGATTTACTTCGATGAGACCTAACCTTTGTTCTTATACAAATGGCTGCCCTTAAAATTTCAAACCACGACTTTGTGGTTTCTATTCCAGGCACGATAGATAATGGACCTACTAGACGACATCTCATTTACCATTCCCCATAAACTTACAGCTGCAATGGGTGGCCCTACCCAGAAGCATAACTCAATGCTTTAACTCCTCAAACGAGAATAATAAAATCATTTTCTATGCTAAAATAAGCCACATCGATTACTGACATCAATCTGTAGGTGTCCTAAGATAATTATCTGCAAATGTAAGCTTAGTTTTAAGTGGCAAGTTGTTGTGAAGGAAACATAAACTAATGAAGCAATAAACTTCATATCCTCTTCTGATAGAAATAAAGTCATAGCGATGACATTGCATGGAAGTTAAACAAGAAGCTAGTATTCATACCCATATGCATGTATGGTTGTTCTACATGGTTCCAACCTTGATCGTTATCAGTCTCAAAGATATGAGATGCGTTGAATGTGTGTCTCTCCATAGCTGTCTTCAAGACACAGGGCAAAACCTGATAATGCAGCAAACTCAAAGCCTACAAGCCACCACAAGTTATCTTAGCATGCATAATTCACCACAAGCAAAAAGGTTACACTTATCGACTGCAGGGGAAAAAAATAGTTGGTTGCGACTAACAACTTTTATCTCAAAACCCAAAATGCAGTGGATGACATGTGACTTACGACTACAACATTTTATGTTTATATAAACAACGCTGCAGCGTGTTAACTCATAAGAGCATCTCCAAGAGGCTCTTTAAACACAAGATACTCTCTATTTTAGAGAATAAATGCTTAAAAACAAGCTCCAAGAAACTCTCTAAATGAGCTTTTCAAAATAGAGAATGGGGTTTGGCTCTCAAAATTTGGCGAGTCAAATCCACTCTCTATACTTTAATGACACCAACTTTCAATGATTATTTCTTGGTTTGACAAAAAGGACAATTGATTCTATTGGCTATTAATATCTGAAAATATAAATATTAGTCTAAAATGAAGAAATCTAACAAATGTTTCTTGTGAATAGTCAAATAAAGAGGAGAAGGGCCAGTTTTTTTACCCTTAAAATTTATATATGCTCGCTAAAATAAAGGATATGCTCTTTTAAAGTAGAGAGGCTGTTGGATATGCTCTAATAGCATTCTAGTCATATTTCAAAATCAGAATAGAAATATAATGAGTCAGACATCCTTATACTACATGAAGGTCCCCAAAATATTTTTGGATTCATTGGTTTGAAAATTTTATATTTTGAAATAGAAACCAAATGCTAAGGGGTTTATGCTATATTTACTACCTCTCTTGATATATAAACGAGCAGTAAAGATTACTCAGGAAAAGACCAGAAATCAAGCATCCACATTTGAGTCTATAGGACACATCTAAGATATCAGCACTGCCTAGTTAAGACTACTCAGGATTAAAAGCTCCTCAAAATAATTTGAAGGTCACCACTTAAAAACTTCAGATGTCTGGCCCTTTTTCACCATGAAATTTCTCATATATATAATCAAAGAACCATATCAGACTTATCATAACAGCCCATTAATACATTTTAACCACCTGAAGTGCTCCAACTTGATCAAGACAGATAATACTAGTCAGTGGCTCAAATGGTAAACCTAATGCAAAAATTGATAATTAACCTTTCACAAATTTGAGACTTGATAAAATATGTAATATCCCATTCATGGAAACTAGTTTGCTCCCAGATTATGCTCACTATTTAAGAAAATGAAAGATCCATTTATATTGATGTATGTAGTCAATGAAGATGGGAAGTATCTTAATACTCCCTTTTTACTCACCTTAAGCGAAGAGTGTCTCATGTGGGCTCATGTGTACAAAACACTTCAGCCTTATAGAACTTGGAAAATGGGTAGAGATAGTTTGAGTGACGTATGCCTAAAAGAAATATCAGACTACCCAAGCATATAGGTCCAGTACGAGCAAGGAACTATTATGATGATGCAACAATTTAGCCATAAAACGTCATGCCTTTTCAATCTTTTGCAAAACATTGCCGCCTCCAAGACAATTACCTGCCCTGTTCAGGTCAATCAATATAACTGGTTTGGTGAGACCCGTAAATTAAAAATGGTATGAGGTCATACCAACACGTAAGACACTGTTCTTGTCAGTGGTCTATTGTTTCAAAGGTAAATGAAGATGGCAACACGAATCTTTCATGGAACTAAGACTCAGGCCTAGCGGGACATTTCAACTAATCCCATCCCCTTCACGTAAAGGAGAACTTAGTAAGATCTAGGAGGTATTAGGGATAAGACATACTTTAGTCTTCCTACTTTGTTCACTTTTACAGAGAAAACAAACTAATCATCCCGTGCCAGAACTAGTCAACTGGTTAATCAATAACTTTGAGGGACACAAGGAGGATGTGTTTTCAAAATATATGGCATGCTCCATTAAAATTCACAGGTTGCAATCAATAAATGTAATATTACATGTAACATAAGGGCAACAACGGATTAAATGATTTCATGCAACTCTAGTAGTTATGGTAAGCAGTTAATTAAAGCAGACCATGTAACTCCAATTTCTTTGTTGCTTTGGACCTCAAAATGAGCAGCATGGCATAGTTTGGAACTCTTTTTGATATTTCCATCAATAAAGTATAAGTCAAAATTTCAACAAAAAGTATATACAAATAGCTTTCTTAAAATGTAATTCACTGTAGTAACATGTGTGCATAGATAGGTATGCAATTGAAGTACTGCATTAAGTCTTTCCACAATTTGTAGAATATAAGTATTATTAATATTAAATACTGAAAATCTTCAACAATTTACAGAATGTAGAACAGATGTAAAATGCTAATGAGCTGTTTACACTGATCCTAGATAAAAAATAATTTGGATCAAGAAAGCAGAAGTCATTAATATAGAACTCAGACCTCCTTTCCCCTGCCATCATATAAAATTGGCTTTAATTGGAATTTTTTTTCCTCATTTTCTATGCATCATATAAAATTGGCTTTAATTGGAATTTTTTTTCCTCATTTTATGTGTTCGTAAAACTAAAACTTAAGTTGTAACCACAAACATGCACATGTTACTCATGTACTAGATACTATTGATGTCTCTTGTTAGGGACTTACTGGTTAGTGAAGCAAATAATCCCCATGCTTCTCCTTAAACTTCTTCTGCAACCTAGTCTATGTTCATTTTC
Organism: Nyctanthes arbor-tristis; assembly: GCA_963692815.1. Classification (NCBI taxonomy): domain Eukaryota; kingdom Viridiplantae; phylum Streptophyta; class Magnoliopsida; order Lamiales; family Oleaceae; genus Nyctanthes; species Nyctanthes arbor-tristis. Next base: position 8,415 of record CAVNYN010287116.1, read on the forward strand.
CAGTCCAGATGTCCTAAATGGAGGTGCTTTTTGAATAACATTTGGCGAAGAGACACAGCTTTTTTTTTTAATCTACCTTAAATGACATCTAGGGAATTAACAGATCACAAAACAGAGGACTTTCTAGTTTTAAATCATTAAACTTACAAACACATCAAGTTGGAAAATTTCCATTAGCCTCAAAGTTGAACTTTCATGAAACTCTTAATTAGTATGCAAGCAGCCTACCTATATTTTTTATATTCCAATGAAACATTACAAAACTTAACAACCTCCCCTCAGCTTCCTCACCTTTCTAAACACAATAGGATGCAGAGATTTCCATTAGATTGCATCATACACAGAACAAAATTGCTGAGTGAGATAGTTGCATTAAAGTTAGATCGAACTTGAATGTTCCACCAAAAATTTAGATCAAATTCATTTCCCTTCTGCAGTGGTGGGGGAATAAAATTGTGCTCTTCGGTTCTAAAACCTTTAGAGGGTGCGTGAATTTGATTTTTGAGGATTGACTATATTAAAAGTGAATTTTTGGGAGAATTTGTGGTTAAAAATAGCATATGGAATTGTGAAAAATGATTTTTAAGGAATGTTTTGTTGAGTATGAATTTAGAGAAAAATTGATTCTTGAAGAATCAATTCCATACAGACCCTTAATAGCAAGTACCCTGGCATAATCCTAACCCATCCAATTATTAACCATCATAACAAGTATTACCAGTGACAACCATAAAATGATGCTTAGAAAGTTCTCAGGTAAAAAAAAAAAAAAAGGAAAAGGAAAAGAAGAGGAAAAAGAAGAAGGAAGTACCCAGGCATAATCGTAGACCATGACTGAAAGATCTCAAGTAGAAAAAGATCCAAATCATATTTTGAATGAATTTTAGGACATTCTCATGGGCACCAACTAATATACTAATGGTGAAAAATCAAAACATACTACAGATATAATAATGCTCATGGGAAAGGAAAGTCATAGGCTGAAAATAAATAAATGCAAACCATACACAACCTCAGAGGTCTTCCATCAGCATTTCTTGCAACCACAAGATGAAAAATTGTCATTCAAAGAGTTGAAACAGATCTTTCTTTTTCTTTCTTTTGCTTTCTTTTTTCTTTATATACAAAATTCTAATTAGTTACAAAATTTCACTGGTCTCATGGGGCAATGAGCCAGACAAGAACACAAGAAAACCAAATTGAATACTTGAGCTAATTAAGTTATCGCGTATCGATGTCTCTGAGAGAAGAAGCTTGTCCACCATATGGAGTTTTGAGTACTCATAAAATGTCAAGAAGAATGTTCTGAGTACATCGGAATGACAGCATTCACCTTCTACTATCAGGCCACAGGAAAACATGCCAGCGGAAAGATTAGATGAACATGAGAACTCTGGTAAACTATATTGGCAGCTCTCCTTCTAACTATTCACATAATGATGAGGGTGTGTTACAAAGTAAGTCTGATGCCCTGAATATTGGTGACGTCCAAAGGCATCAAACTTGACTTATTTTCATGAGCAGAAGCATATCCAATAACCCTTCATTGACCTTGACTGATCTCTCACTAGAGCTATTCTCAGCCACCACTAGGTAAGATCACAACTTATAAAAATTTATATTAAATGTCACTAGCTTACCAGAGTTACCAGAGTCAACTAAATGGATGATCAACCAGCACAAAATTGAATCCAAGGAACTCTTGCCAACAAGTGAATGAAATAAATATTCATTTAAAGAGCTTATATCCGGTTTCTCTATGTATCTCCAGAAACTGCAAACCCCACGTTACCCTCCCATATAGTCAACCATATGCAGATGTCTGATTGGCACATTTATAGCTGAGCACAGCTTAATACATCAATTCCCCGTTACCCAATTGCATTGAGAAACAGCTGGCTAATATTATATCCAAAGGCCACAGAATTGGTCATGTAACATCAGTTTTCCAGTAACACTCGTCCAGCATTATGAGACAAGGAGTTAAATATTGCCAGCCCCCACACTCCAAAGATACCCCCAAACACCAAAATGCATCTGGAATTATTTATCAACAATATGTCCATCCTTGGAATTAATTGCAAGTGATATGCAGTGGATCCTCATTTCGTTGGAGCAGAAAAACAAGAAATTATTAATGTTATTTAATTGCAGGGATTTGCAGTGGAATATCAGGTCGTTGGAGCAGAATGTTCAGTGATCAATGAATTCCAAAGCAAGACATTATAGCGTTCTGCAAACAATGACAAAACACAATATCCTATATTTGTCTGTCCAATTCAAAGGCTGATGCACAAAGACAGTGCAACCGTGGCAGGTCAATCTAATGATTCTTGAAGGGAACAGCAGATATCAAATCAAATCTGTACACCAGTCATCCAGATAGAACAAAAAAGTGCCTGCAATACCATTTGTAATTCAGAATCTTCATGTTAGTCAGACTAAGTAGCTACCCACTAAACGTGTCCTAAACGTGGCTAGGGTACTGGTGATTATCCGAGTTCTCCAAAATTAAACTCTTGCAGAGCCCCCAAAAGACGGACACAACCAGGAATTGAATATTTTGTTCATACCCCACCAGTACCAAGTCATAGCAGTGTAAAGAACATTTTATTAGTTATGAGTATTAAACTACAAGCAACAGTTAAAGGCTGATCTATTCTAAGGAACTTTGGTGTTAAAAACAATTATTGGAGGAGAAAGCAAGGATGTGAGAGAGAAAGAGTCTAACCGTAGAGACATTTTAACTGCAAGTTATACCCCCACTCCGCAGGCTTCACTAACTCGTGTTCAGAATAAATGCAAACGAGATGACGCACAATTATGTACCAAAATACAGGATCAGGAAACTTGGAAAGGCCTAAGGTTGGACTATTGACTTGATAGATAGATTCTTAGAAAGGTCAAATCCTCCACTAGTTCATGCCACCAGCAACCCTTGCCTGCAAGGTCAAAAGATCTAAATCTATTTGTTCTGAAGTTACAGAAAAAACCAGCACATATGGTGACTGAGCATCAGACCTAGGGAAGAGACCGTGAAAAAAGAAAAAGAGAAAAAAATGATCATGGATTAATGTGAGCAAACATAATGGGGGGGGAGGGAGGGAGAGGGAGGGAGACAGAGCAAAGACTTTCTACAAAGATATAAAAATGGCATTTCAACTGTTGACTCACTGACAAGTTCCCGAGTCGTCATAATTCCTTTTGAGACTCTAGATATCTAAGTCAAAACAGTGGTGCTGAGCTGAGTCCATTTGATTTTTAAGGCAATGTTAACAAGAAATAATGGTAGTTTAGCCTAAAAGATGCTTAACATTATAAATGATAAGCAGGGTCCTTGCAGACCCAACATTGATCAATTATTCATCATTTAAAAAAAAAAAAAAAGAAAAGGGAAGGTGTTCTTATTGGAAAGGAGTGGGGAAGGAGGGTTTATTTCCCTTACCACAAAATGGAGTGTAGTATGTTGTCTTTTACCAGAAAAAGAGTCTCTCTCTACTAATGCTCATCAAAATGTGAAAGAAAAGTTACAGGATGACAAGTATATAGTTTATTCTTACATCAAACAAGAAATCCACCTTCAATGACCTATATGTTCACTGCAAATATTTAGTTAGTAATTCAAATGGTAATGGTTAAGAAAACAAAGTGATGAATCAAGTATCTTCACAGTAGTTTGCTTTTTTTCAGAACAGATGTTCAGAAAGCTGGTCTTCAGGTACATGTTAACTAAGCAAAATACAAGTAACCAGACGAGAACATAATTGAGGAAAACAAACAAAAAAATAATAATAAAATAAAAATAAAAACAAGTAGAATTAAATTCCAAAGAAAAGGAAAAGATGCAAGCCAAACATTTAATTTACTAACGGTGCCATACTAAAGCAATCTAGGAAAGACGTTAGTTTAATTCAAATTACCATAGATTGCCCATGTGAAAATGTATTTTGCTGAAATAAAAAATAAAGCCCAAAAACAACATAATTATAGAGGGAAAATACCGACCCAAAAAAAATTGAGCATATTTAAAAATAAATTACCACGGTTATCAGTAAAATCACGAAACAGAAGCACGAAAAACAACAACTGATGAACAACTAAAAAATGTAAAACGAAAATCGGAGGTAGGCAACAAAGATGCACAGATTCCTGAATCCTGATCATGAACATATATTTTATCATTTATTGAGAAAAAACGGAATATATAAACTTAAAGGTCACGCTAATTCCTTTAATCGAAACAAAGGAACACCAGGCAAGAAAAGTTTCTACAAAAAATGAGACAAAAACGGTTAATCGGAGAAAGAGCAGAAACAAAATCGAATAAACCCATAAACAAGCAACGAATATATACCCAAAAAATGGAAAAATTCACATCAAAAGGAACGATCAAATGGATTTTCGCCGGGAAAAGGAAGCAAACTTACCTTCTGCAATCGATGATCGGACGATTCAGATGAATGATGAATTGAGATGGGCGCATATATAGATAGAATAGACCCACCGAGAAACGGCACAGACGGAGAAGTATAGAGAGAGAGAGAGAGAGATTACTTGAACGAAACGGTGAATATATAAATTATAATACAGTTTTGACTCATGAATCGGCCAGGCCTCTGGTGGGTGGATTCCTGCAGTGGAGGATGATGGGTGTATAGAAAATGTTGACAACCGTTCTGGTTCGATTTCCTCCTCTATAATTATTTGTAACATATTGAGAAGAATAATTCTATATAGTATTAGTAGTGTTTGACACCAGTCTATGTGGCAATCAATGTCACATGAAATGTAAGTGGAATTAAATGAATAAATAAACATTTAATTCAACTTATATTTAATGACACCTTAATATGGTGTCAAGCACCAGTGGTATTAAATAACATTACTCTATTGAGAAATCTAAAATTTTAAAATACATACACGCATAGTCTAAAAACACAAAAATTCTATAACTAAGTCGACGTCGTTATTGTAAAGAGAAAAAAAAAACTGATTAAGAAATATTTACTCACACTCATTTTCAATTACACATTCACCCATTAAAAATAAATTTTCATGTATATTTACAGTTGTTTCTCATTTTCAATCATATGTTTTCCAAAAAATCAAATTTTACAAAATAAATTTAAAAAAAAAACAAAAATCAACATTTTTTTTTGGGTAAATTTGGGAATTTAGATGAATGGGACCATGTAACAAAATTGGAGAATATAATGCAGAAAGCAAAACTTCACTTTAAGTCAAAATTTTGGACCCATTTGTCAATTCGTGCTAATTTCTCTGCATTGTTTTATTTTTGAAAAGTTTAGGTTAGGTTCATTACCGGAAAAGCCCGAAAAAAACGACGCTCTTCCGATCTGAACCGGGACCGAAACCGTTTGGGCTTGCCATTTTTAGGACCGAGACCGGGACCGAACCGAAGATGTTTGGTCCGGTCTTGGTCCTTCAAAAACCCGGGACCGAAACCCGTTTGCACAGCCCTAGTCTTTCCTATGAAACACGACTATGTAAGAGCGTAATGATACAAGAAAAAGATTTGTTAATTAAACAAAGGGAGGACTCGTGAACGTGAAGGCTGAACTTTTTAAACTTATTATTATGCTATTTAATTTAATATCACACAGGTTTCTACAACTTGTATTCAACACTATACTTAAATTTTATTTTATTTAAAGATAAAACTTGCAAATAATATTTTCAAAAGAAAATTGCATTATATAACATACTTTTATTAATTAGTCCCCATCACATATTAATTGTATTTGTATCCAATTTATATATTAATATTTATATTTATAAATTTTTGTATTTTCAGTTATTAAATTAAATGATTTCTTTATATTTTTATTAATTTCACATATTATAACAAATCATGATTTTTTATGTTGAAATTTTTGTTGCGAGAATTGCCTAAATATTTCAAATATTAATAGTGCGAACAAGTGTCATAGTTAGATGTTCACATTTTAGACGGGAGGTTCAGAGTTCGAATCACATATACCCCTCTCTTATGCGACATGATATCTTGTTAGGAAAATTGCATCAGACACTTTCATTCTAAATATTTTTTCAAATTCAAAAAATAATATCCCTTCAAAAGGAAAAAAAAATCAAAAGATAATAAGCATACTTAACCGGTATCTTCATTATCGTTCTCCTCTGTCCACCACCACATCATCATTCATCTCCATCTTATTCACTACCTTCTTCTCTTCACCATTGATGATCGCTGCCTCTTCATGTTCAACCACTACCAATTCCATATTTTCTTCACATCGCCACCGTTTACTCCTCCTCCTAGAGACCTCTTGATGAAAATGAGAACTGAGAATTCTAGAAATTTTGGCCCATTGTATTTTTTATATAATTTAGCGCATAGAATTTATAATATTTAATTATTTTCTTATTTTATTTT
>CAVNYN010287119.1:0-36174 GCA_963692815.1 Nyctanthes arbor-tristis
AGGATTTCTCCTATCCGTATCTATAGAAGATTAAATTTAAATAAATAAATGTGCCATTCTTCAAAATTCTTTAACTTTGTGGATATAGTATATCAATGTATATTAAATGTATCTTCTAGTCTCATACACGAAAGAAAGTAGCCATTAAATTGCAATTAAGCAAATCCCATATTCAAGGCTTCATCCCACTTCCTCTTGTATGTAAACTAACACAGCAGATAGAGTCAAAGTTCCAATCCAAAAGACAAGAAAGAATATGTTTAAAAATTAAGCCATTTGTAATTTTTCTTTTCATCTTTCTCTTCAAAATGAGCAGGTCTAAAAGTCCCAAAACATGTTATTTGAGACCACAACTGTGTAACACAAAAAGATGTAAAGTAAGGCATGGAATTCCTATTTCAAATTCAGTCATGTCTGATATTGATGAAGTACACTATGTGAACTTGTGTTTCTAACAAATTAAAGAGCAATGCATAAATGTAATTTTGATGTCTGAATTTCATATTAAACTGCCCCAAAATGAATCATGATATATAGTTAATTCAAAACACATCCAAAGGTATTTCTAATATCAATTTTCACATATTATTAGTTAAAAAGAAAACAAAGCAAATGAATCACTGGCACACAAATGGTTTACTTGGAGTTAATTAAAGTGTCACACACTACTAAACATTGAATCCCTTCCTAAACCTACGCAGCAAGAAATAGTTAATGATAAGCCTTTGCTTCTAACAAGGGAAGAATTTTCTAAAGGGCAATAATTAATCAAACAGTTGGAGGTGCTTGAGAACTTCCACATGGATTTCTAATAATTTTTTTCCTACTGTGTTTTCTACATAAGTTAAGCACGCCTGTTTGATCTCCACCTGCAAGAAGAACTGAAAAAGCCCAACTACCAAATTGAGGGAATAATCTACCCAATTGGAGGACGAGAGAAACGCGTACCAGTAACTCCAATCTAATCGAGCTTGTCAATCACCACTGTCGTGGAAGCACAGGAACTCAGTGGATGACGAACCAGTGTCTTCGCGTTGCAGAGATTAGGGAATGGAACTCAACGTTAATGGTAATAGGGAGGGGGCGAGGAAAGAGAACGTTGAGGGAATTGCTTTGCTTGGATAGGTGGATAGGAGTTCTAATTATGATTGTGAGATAAATTTAGGCCGTTGGATTATTCTAATATGAGGGAGTAGACTATTTGTCAAAAACATATGTCAAAATGGTTGGTAAGCCGAACCGCCCCGATATATATATATATATAAATATATATGATATTTAAAAGTTTCTGGACCTGGCTTCATTTGGTTGTCTTCCAGACGGATTTAGCACATCCTCATCCTTACACGGCTGCATTAAGGAATTTTGGTAACTGTGTTGAAACTGAAAAAGGTAAGCTAGTTGGTTAGCCATGTACATTGTGTGTGTGTGTTTTTTCAATAAGTAAAATGTTCAAATAATATATTAAAACAGTTCATTTTTGGGGCCAGAGACACGAATCAAAATCTATAGATCCGGAAAGATATTGAGTCCAACTCAACTGGAGAAACAGTATCAAGATTGGATTCTACAAATGCATGGTTGTTATGATGACGAATTTGATAATGGTGAGGATCAGCCTACCATAGTTGTTGCTCCTGCTGTGGGCAAAAAGCTTAGCATGTCTTCAGATGGTAAGCTTCGTGATAAATCTTTTATTTGCCACAAATTCTTGCAATCGTATACGATTATCTCATAATTCCCATCCTTGATACATAATAGCCGCGGCGGAATTATTTTCAGCTACCGAGCTTATAACTAAAGAAGCTTCATGTAAGATATAATTCTGTGGCTATTAGAGTCATCATATTTGAAGTCACTTGTTTTAATGTGAGAATTCTTGAACATTACCTAGAAAAATTATTTATTCTAAGTGAATCAGTAATTATTTTTTCTTCTCAATATTCTTAGTTTCTGACCTTAAAATCCCTCTGCTGTTAGTCATTCCTGGAGTTCCACAAAGCGTGAAGGTATGGCCAACAATTTTAAAAAGACAACTTGTTCCTGAGATCGGAAGAGAATTGAGGAACTTGTATTTGAGGTATGACACACTTACTGGTCATTATTGATTGTTATTCTGCATTATACGTGTTGAAGTTTGAATGATCTTTATTGCATTTAGATGGTCCATCCAGTTTCTTACTACTGCAACAGTTTTACTCTGGTGTTTGTGCTGCATTTCTAATGCCTTTTCCCTCCTCCCTGCAGCTCTTTGATTCGTATGGTAATCCTGTAAAAAAGGGCAAGGATATCCATTTTCAGCTCGAGGGGTTTTCGATTCAAGATAAGACTGGATATGTCGGGAAGGTAGTTCTTCAAATACATTACAGGCACAATTGAAAGTTTTCTTTAGTACTCTCATATCTTGACCACAGAGATGTATTTACTGAAGGCACAAAAAATTGGCCGAAAGCAAGTAGATGTCAGAATATATATTTCCAGCATATAGGCAACAATACAATATGATGGTTATGAAAATAGGATAGCAAATGGACGAGGTTAATAATTTAATTTATAAAGATTCATTTTTCCCCCTTTCAATTTATTTTCAGGATACTTATTTCTATCACTAACATGTTAAATTTTCCTATTTTTCAAGTATCCTAGTTTTCTAATTCTAACTTATTTTTACTGATAGGTAGATGATTTTGGATGTATTGATCTTAGTGGAGTTGTACAAGTTACCAAGGGATATGACAAAGATGGTATGCAAAAGCAGCTAAATTGTTTGACTTCTCTTTTCTATTCGCTTGCAGCCGTTTGTGCATAACAAACGTAGTTAATTGTCTCTTGCACACGTGTTTTGTGCTACCCAAACTATCTATCTAGCTTATTCTTACATCTTTAGATGGATCATCTTTAATTATCTCGAAACAAAGTAATTTAGTTTGAGAATCTTTCCACAGGCAGTTTCCCTGTCTGTTTTAGCAGAAGAAAAAATCATTCTGAAGTTAGAGTTTAAAACTGAAGCAAGAAGGTTGAGAACTGCTTCAAAGGTCTTACACTTTTTCTTCCTTCACTTGGTTCTATCCTCTCCATAAACAAACAGGAAGAAAAAGGAAAATTTAAACACTTTTCTTACCAGGTGTTTAAACACTGTGCTGCTGGTTCCCAACTGAATGATGTCCTGTTTGAGGCTGTCAATTCTGAAGATGAAGTGCATAAAAGCATCCATAGTGAACAGGAACTTGGACTGTCTCATACTCTCAAATTGATGTCGGATTCACTTGAGTTTGATGGTTCTGTGCGATACTTCAGATTTGGACAATGCAGAATTCATGCTATAAATCTCCCTAACAGGGCAGGGATTTTCTTCTTTATGGCCGTCCACTCTCGTTATCCAGAGCTGAATGAGAAGATAGAGGTTGCAACATTTCCTAAATCTGTATCCCCTTTTAACTGTAGTGTCATGCTCATTTGTCTCAATTCTTGTATTTAGGTTCATGTTGAGGACTTGAAGAATCAAGCCTCTTTGCAAAGTTCACATGAGAGTACATCTAAGCTACAGGATTCACCTTCAGTAATGGTTCCTAAAGTGGAATCTGAATTTATTGCAAACCCAAGTCCAGTTGGAAATTGTTCATTTTTCAACAGTCTGCCTTCATTAGTGCCAAAAATGAAGCATCATTGTCACGTTAAGAATGAAACCTCAGCAGCATCTTTTAACAATGCAGGAACTTCATCTTCGGGGATGATATTCTACCAGAAGGTATTCTGATTCATAAAAACCAATAATTTAAAGGTGTTACCGACCTATACTTCTTTTGTCTAGCCTTCTGTTTCTACAAATTTTACATTTTTTTTCTATTTCTTAAATGATATTTTCTTTACAGGAGCACGAGAATGAGATTCACAATCATGGGCTGTCTGTTAGTAAACATGAAAAGAATATAAAAGAGTTTGAAAATCAAGTATGGCTACTGGAGCTTGACATATTGAAATTGCAAGGTATAAGTTCGATATTTCTTTTTCATTTCCTTATTGGATAGGTAATGTCTCACCGTTCAACTACTTTGGATGATTCATATCAAGCACTTATCCACTTCTTGAGATTTTTCTACACTTACCCAATAAATAATAGTGTGACCATCATGAATGTTATAATATCATGGATTCTTTTTGAATGAAAATCTGGCTTTACTGATATTTTCAAGAAACTAGGTGATGTTAAGGCCGTAATGTTTTCTTGATGTTGTGTGGAGGTGATATGACTTAGATTTTCCTAATCATTTTATCGTTTCACTTAATACTTGTTTCCTCTTCCACTTGTCAAATTGATCATCTCGAAATCCTTAATATTGTGCTAATACAAACCTTGACATTCTTGTTAATTTGTGTATGTTTCAGAATCCATAGAAGCAAAGAATTCCAAATATTGGGAGATAGCCAGTCAAGTGGACGGTGAGGAAAAATCATACCAGATAGCTCTGGAGGAGTACCAGGTAGCACAGATTGAGTATCTCCAATTCATGAGTGAGCAGCCCTCACTCTAGGAAGCCTGCAGCATGAGTTAAGCCTGAATGAGTTGGGTTGAATTGGTTTCAAATTGGCTCCTCATTCATGACATTCTTCTATTGACAATGATATAGTAACTAGTGTTTGTCAGGTTGGGTCTGTTTTTGACCCAACTCGAACAAGGATTGAGAATTTCGGTTTAGATTGGAAAAATCCAGACCAGCCAAATCCAATCTTGTTGATCTGTTTTGACGGTGGTTATTATTATTTTAGAAACTTGTTGAGATCATCAGGTTGGTCTTTGTCAAAATTCAAACTAGTTCCTCATTTTTATCTCTTTGGAATAGAGTGAACCTGGGTTGGATTTTATTCTCTACTTTGTTAAGTTTGACCGGTTTCTTGCTCACCCTTAGAGCTTGCTAACCTTATTCTCCATCCCTTCCTTTCTCGACTCACCAAAAAGAGTCGGGAGGTGGAATGGCAAACGAATGAAAAGGAAAACAAAGTTTTGGTTTGGGGCGTCAATGTGCTAGATAAATAATAGGTTGGGGACTGGTACTACAAATCTACAATATATCCCAATCTTCAATTTATTTTCGTTGAACAAGAATAATTTTTTTAAACCTCATATTCCATTCAAGAAAAGTTACCATTTTGGAAGGAGGACGTCATGAGTCTTACCTTCTAATGAAAATACAATTACAAGATCTTAATACAAATGAATGCATGTGATTCAAAGATGATTTGAATCAAATTTGTTTGGACTGAAATCTTCTAAAATAGGCTTCGACATCTATTTGGAAAACAGAGCTCTTAAAATTTTAGATGAGACTGGAAAATAAAAGTTACTTAATTGTCGGGTTATGATGGGGTACTTATAAGAATGAGTTTCTATTTATGTTAATCGTCCCTTTTGTCCTAATCGTTTGCCTAATGTTTGCATCGTAATTGTTTTGTCCGTCTACGTCACGACTTTGTTTATTGTCTTCCTTCATGTTTACCATATTTAGCGATTACCCATCGTTTTCCTTATATATTTTATAGCGATTACCCATCGTTTTCCTTATATATTTTACAACTACTTCTTTATATTATCCTTCCAATTATCTTAGAATATTAATTCTACGATCATCACGTATGCATTCTATTACAAACTAATTCAACTGAAACATAAAGTGAATGCGGTGACCAAGCTAAACATGAGGTATTGTCATGAATTCTAACATGCTTTAGATAAGCAGACCCGTCTGACCCAAGGAATCGGACTCCCCTTGCTATAATGCTATGTTGGAAATTATTCTTCAAATATATTTCAATATTTGTCGACGAAGAATAAAGGGAAACAAAACAGGGGGAACTTTAGGGATGAACCATGCAGCCACACGGCTTATAGCTTGTGGCCGCACGGTTGTTTTCCAGCAAACATATGCGACTCTTCTCCAATTTGTTGGCATTCTTTCATGAACTTTTGTCATGTTTCACATCTTAACCGATGCCTCGATTGAAAATCTATAAATATGTGGTAAGATTTTCGAGTCTAGCCTGGATTAAACATCCTACAATCACAAAACATGCTAGTCCCCTAACCACAACTTTGTGATCCCCTTGAACACTGCCATTTGTGTTGATTTAACAGGAATGTTTCATTTCTTGAAATCAATTTATATATTGAAAATTTTCAAGAACTTCTCGAAAGTTTTGTTAAAAAATTTTCCATCTATGTGCCGTGTATGGATACATGCTATGTATATTTCAAATCCAAACTGTATATTTTAAATTCACATGGCATGTATCTATACATACTACACTGATGGGAAGTTTTTTAAGAAAACTTTCATGAAGTTCTTGAAAGGCGCTCATATTTTATATATGATATGTTGACCTCAAGATTCAAGTAGATTTTTAATTAAGTTCAAATGCTATAAGATGAATTTACCTTACGTACATTTTACAAGAAGTATGAAAAAATCCATATAAACTTTATATATCCTTAATGTTTGTTGGAGAAAATTCAAGAATAATGTGCAAATTATTTTCTTAGACAACATGCTTAAACATCACGTGCATATAGGAATAAATATAACTTACGGAATCAAAAGAAACTAAAATCAGAATGCAGAAAAATAAGATAAAGCGAGGTATGCCGAAGCATATCTACTTAAGATAGATTTCATCCTTGTTAACCAACAGTGCACATAGAATTACAGATGTCTGTCTCCCAAGACACAACGCTTCTTCCAAAGTTAATATTCCACTTTATATCAACTTTGACGGTTAAACTAAAATCTGATTATACCTTTCAATAGACAAAGAAAAGGGAAGAATCAAAATTTAGAATTGATTTGATGTATGAAAATCAAATCTTGGGAGTACCTATATATAGATGATGGAAAGACGCATCTTTAAAGGACGCGACTTTTGTAAAGGATATAACCGTTGGAATAATGCCTTGTGGAAAAGAGTGGTTAATTCCTATGAAGAGAAATGGTGCATTTTTGGAGGGAAGCAAAAATGAGCTGTTTCATGAACTATTCCAAATTTTCTCTCACTAATGTGCTGCCTTAAACACATGGAAAATTTTATTAAGGTTGTAATACATAAATATATAAAAGATTAGGGGCAAAAATTGAGAGGAAAAGAATGAGAACAAAATTGTGTCAAAATTGATAGTTTGGGGAAGTGGTGTTAAAATTGTGTATAATGAAAAAACAATAATGTGAAACTCAAAATTTATTAGTACACACATGTTTCATTTTTCTGTACATATATCACTTTTTTTATGTGACATGAATTTTAAAATTTAATTTTAATTATAATAGGATTTCATTTAAATATTTATCAAATCGTAATGTTATATTTATTAAATATATATGTATTTAGACGAAAGTGCAAAATTTACAAAGGTTGGAGACCTATTCGTCTAGATTTAAAAATTGCGGATGAAAGTAGAAACGAATGCAAAGTCTACACATTTTGAAAGCAACGAAATTCAATTCAAATGGATAATTCTCGTTTTCAACTTCCCCCGTCCTTTCCACTGACAATTCATTACGCACCTGCAACTTCCCTGCTTCTCTTTCGAGTCATGTCTTTCATCCCCAAAAACTCTGCACAGTCTCCCCTTTCTGTTATGCGCGAGTTTGAAAATCAAAAATCTCATGATTGCTTTTTGCTCTGTTCCGATTTTTTGTTCCAGATTCTCACACTGCCCATGATGTACAATGCTCCAGTTTCAACAGCAGATTGCTGGCTGCTATTTTTAGTGAGCCGTTGCATTAGGGCTTCTAGAGTTTACTTCATCTGAAATTCATTGTCACAATGGCCTCCCAAAACGATTTTCGGTCCCTTGACGTGGGGTTCGGCGGCAAAACCTTCAAGAGTTAAATAACCAAACAGGAGGCGGCGAAGCTGAAACTACTCAATCCTTCCTCAGAGAATGAAGGCATGGACGTCGACAACCGGGTCATAGCGGGGAAGGTTTCAGGGCGCAAGCGGAAGCAGGCCAAGACGCGGCGTTTGTCTGCGGTTCAGGCTAGAGAAAAAGGAAAGACCTTTGAGCAGAGGGCCACTGATGAGGAGATAAAGAAGGCTCCCAGGGAGAGAATGAACGAGCTAAAGGAGTAAACACGATTGAACAGACGGGAGAAACGAAAGATGAGAGAGGAACCTGAGAAGAAAAAGCAAGAGAACATGCTTAAGCTTCAAAAAGTCACAAATCCCAAGATTCCTCAGACAACTGCCATATCCAAGCAACGCAAACTTTTCGAGGTCGTTCCTACTTCCCGTTGATGTCCTTAACTCTAATAAGAAAACTAAAAAGCAGTTAACTATAAATGTTACAGGCACTTAGCACTATATTAAAGTGGCATTAAATAATAAGTTGAATTAAGTAGATTATTTATTTATTCATTTAATTCCACTTATCATTTAATGCCACATTAAATGTCACCTAGACTAGTATTAAGTACCACTTATACTACATAGCATTATTCTAAATATTAAACTTAGACAGATTTTTGTTTCCGTGTAGCAAAGCACAGTCATTTTCGTGGTGCCATCTCCTTACCCCACCCCCCCGCCCCCCAAAAAAAAAAAAAAATCTTATAAAATGCGCGTTTTGGTGTTAGAAAGGGCAAAAAAAAAAAAAAAAAAAAGAAAGAAAAGAACCCCGCGGTGAGCCATTTCATTTTCACGTGTTTCTCTCTCCGAAAGTCTCTCTCACTTGGAAACCAGTTGTGCAAATGAAAAGTTATAAAAGTTATTAAGGTATGTATTATTGTGTTTTAGATGCTTTACTATGTAGATAAAACTGCAGTTTGCCATTCCTTCTTGCTTCAATTGAAAGTTTATCACATTTGTTTCTGGGTTCTCTTTTCTTTTCATGTATACCGTTCAGTTTCCTGGTACATGTCTGTGTTTCTAGCAAAACCTTAACTGTTTACTGCTTTCTTTGATGGTTTTCTTTTGATTACTGGATATATTATGATTTACGGGGAACAACACAAGGGGGAAAAAAAGGAAGGTTTTATGTATGTGGAAGGTTTTCTTTATTGCACTTTTATCTGGTGGTTCCAGCCACCTTCTGTGTTTCAGGATTCTTCTCTCTTTCTATCTAGTAACAAAATAGATTCACCAAAGGGCCTTTTTATTTTACTCATTTCCTTCTTTCAGTTCTAGTAATCAGTTATAGAATTTCCTTTCTTCTTTTTCTTTTCTCTAACATGTTCAATATTTCTGCTCAAACTATAGATGGACTTAAGTTCACTACCTAGCTCTGAAAGCAAAAGGACAACAGAGGAGCGCCGCAGTGAGAGGACAAGGAGGAAACCACATCGTTTTATTGAGTACAGAAACGATGAACAGGTTAACCACTTTCAAGTTCTTTTGCCAAATGGTGCAACCGTGAAGGTCATAATTTATTCAGAGGATCACTGGCTGCCTTTTGAAAAGTTGATGCTGTCAAGCAGAAATATTTCAGTTATACACCATCAATGTCTCCCTCTGCTAGAAGAAAACTGAGTGTTAAGAAGTTTAAGGCAAACAGGTGGCACATTAACTTAATGTGAGGCTCTGCTTTCAAAATTGACACTAATTCTGATTTTTTTCCCTTTGTATGAGTTCATTACTGTGTCGTCATATTGATGTAGGATGGGTGCGGGGAAGCTGATATCTATGAGGTTAATTACCTTCCCTGCATGCCAAGTTAATGTTGTTTTATATTTGTCAGCACCTTATTGGTATGATGTAATCTGATGATATATGGGCCTATTTTGTAATTGTTGACTTGGTGTTCTTGTTTGTTATGCTAGAATCTGTGGGATCTTACTGTAGACCATAATTTATTGGAGTTGCCAGATCTTTATAGTTCTGAAATAGCTCCTCTGGACTTGATAGTAAGCACATCCTGCAATTTTATAGTGTTCAACATTCATGAGTTGTATACTAAAGCCTCTAAAATTTACCAGGATTATTCTTTGCAAATTTTATGGTCTAGCGGCAGGAAACAAAGGGGACGGCTAAGGTATGTCATTTCATTGTTGATTTGCTTCAACATATCTTGTTTTTTGAGTTCATTATATTGGTCTTGACATGAGAAACTGTGTTAAGTGATAGATAAAGTAAAAATTTTCCTCCCTTTTTTTTAAAACAAAGCAGTTGCTATCTACCAATAACTTATATATGGCTAGTATAGGTATTAGGTAGTGATATGAACAAAAATAACCTGGTTTAAGCATTAAGCAGACAACAGTACCATGTCTCACGTTTGTAATCGAGTATCAAGTTGAATACTGTTTTGCAACATTTATTTTAATTGAATGTCTGTCATAGTTTAGTTTGTAGTGGACAAATAGCATTTCTCTTGCCATTGCTTAAAGCTGATCAATAATTTTCTTCTATTCCCAGTGTCGAAGTACTTGAGAACAGAATTTCAATTTTTGATACAAGCTCAGGAATGGATGAAAGTGACAAGAACTCTATGGTCAACTGGTAGACATTAACTTTAATGGGCATTACTGATTATGCTATAGTTTTGGAATTATTTGTTGATTGCATTAATGCTTATACACAAGTATGACTATTGCTTCTCTATTTATCCCTGTTTTGTCTTTTTGTTGGGAAAAGTTTGGATTCTTGTTAGGTCTTCTTCATTTTACATTGTGAATAGAAACATTTTGTACTCTATCATGGTTCCCACATTGCAGTTCTATTAGCAAATTGCTAAGTTGTCAATCAATGTCAGTTTCTAGTTGTTTGCAAGGAAGTGATACTTTCTTTTAGCAAATTGTAAAGTACCTGTCAACAGATCTCACCCATAATGGAAGCATCTTAGGTATAGCTAATGCTGAACCTAGCACTTTTAATAATGAGCTTCGCACGTTTCCCACATTGCGGTTCTGTTTTTGAATTGCTAAGTTGTCAATCCTTGTCAGTTACTAGTTGTTTGAAAGGAAGGGGAACCTTCTTCTAGCAAATTGTAAAGTACCTGACAACATATCTCACCCATAAAGGAAGCATCTTGGGTATAGCTAATACTGAATCTAGCAGTTCTAGTAATGAGCTTCACTTCCTTTTGGTAAGGCAACACTACACGAGTCTCTTCTGCAGTTCTGTTCTTGCTTCTCCCTTAGCATACAGCTTCTAACTTCTTAACTTTCCACTCTCTTTTGTCCTCGTTGACCTTTAGAAATGGTATAACTATTTCTTCTTTCTCTGTATACTTCCATTGATAGGTTACCTATATTTTCTGTTCAAAGGGTCTATAGGTTTATAAGTATGCGTATGTGATCATATAGATGATGCCTTTCTACTTGTTAAAAGTTAAAACAGCCAATCTAAAAATTAGGCTGCAAGAGAGGGGGCACATTTTAAAGTCTGTATCTACATGCCTCCTCATGTGCAATCCATGATTCACTGTTTTGTAAAAGGCATGGGTGATGAGACATCACCGAGAGTTGAAATCTGGACCTTTGCTTGCTTCGGAACCACTTGTATGCATGTGTAGTTTTTGTTTGAATTTTGATTGTTTTTCTCTCTACTATTTGCTTTTATAATGTATTTCATCATTTCTTATTCCAGTTTCTAAGTCTATTTTCACTACCCTTGTACTTATGATGTAGGGGAACTTTGGAGAAGTCTCTGCAGAACTTACCAAGAAAACAAACCAAAACTCCATACTTAAGGGTAAAAATTTCATGAGAAAAATTGATGAAAACTATTTAAGATTGGAAAAATTATTACCTACAATCATACGCTGAACAACTTGCGTCAAATGATGTAACATTTTAAGTATATAGTAAATTGTTTTATGATGTTTGCCATACTGTCAGAATTTTGTAAATAGAATCTTTATGTGGTTTCTTGGTGGCCGGTATCTGCAGCCACTTTTTGGGATGTTCGGGTATGCGGGCCTTGTTGTGGCAATGCATTTAGGAAGGTATGGCTTGCATAGAATATGTTACATTATTCTCTTTAATCTTGGCAACATTTCATATTGGTATCCTTCTTTGTCCCGTCTGCCTTATCTTAGGCTAGCAGTAATTTCATCCAAGACTAAGAAGAGCAAGAAAGTGCATTCTTTGCACCTCGAAAGAGATGCCTTAATGAAAAACTTGACGCTAACTTATTAATTGCAGTACGTTTTGTTTGTTTTTCTTTATTTCCCTTTTCAGCATATTTGAAATTTTCTGATTGTTGTTCTTTTTCCTGAAGGCTAATGGTAGTCTTAGAGCTAGAGATCCGTCAGAAGATGAAATGGAAAATGCAGATGGTGGAAACTTTACAAAAGCAAATTTTCCTGTTAATCTTTCCGTTGTATTTGAAATTATTGTTTCCTAGCTTCTTTGTTTCTTTATTTATGAGAGTTAGTACAAATGATATGTATTCGCTTTCCTTTAAAAGAGAGATGAGGCATATTTGCATGGTTTATGGAAAATCAGAAGAAACCAGAAAGCTATTTGTTCGGATGACTTTTTGATAGTGCTTCTTTCCATTAGAAGAGCTTTTAGAAGATATTGGACCAAGGTGGCTTCCTCACGAACCTCTTCTGAATAGCAAAAGAAGCGTGAACTGTTCCAAAAAAGCTCATAATGGTTAAAATTCCTCCGTTTGTATCAATTACTACAGTGTATTTGTCTGCACTACATTAACTGTTTAGCTAACCACATAAGTGAACTTTAAAGCTTGGCACTTTTGTTCTAGGAGTATCTGACTTTCATGCCACCAAAGTCAGGTTGTATAGCTTGTAGTGATAATGTGAGATTTGATGTTAAACAGCTATCCTTTTGTCTCATGAAAGTTAAAAGCTTGTTTGCAAGCCATAATAGTCTAACACTTAAAAGATTAAGGTGTTGTCTTTGTAGTTTTCTAATAAAGCGACTAAAGCGACGATAAGAAGCTCAGAAGAAAAAGGTCTAACTTGGTCAAACATACTTTTGGTCCATACATTTTGAAGCCTGACATTATTACCCTCTTGTCCACCACTCAAATCTCTCTAGTCCTGATCTAAACAAGTTAAATGAGCTATTAATTCTTATTGAGCCATAGCCCAACTTTGGCTTTCAAATCCATAAAAAGTTTGCAGAAAATGACATGAAATTGCAATAATGAAGAAACAACCCACAACAATCATACTTGGAATATTTGATGCTAGCTCTGATTGTACAACTTGGCTTTGACTGTAAGCATTGTTTTTGACTTTTGTAGGTTGAGATTTTTGGGCTGACAATGAGTACTCCAGACCTATCACTGCTCCGATGCAAGATGAAAGACATTTATTTTCCTTACATTCAGGTTTTTGGCCTATTGTTCTGCTATAATGACTATTACAACTGTTGTGGAGCTTGTATTTATTTATTTATTTTTTTTTAATAAGATTCATGAAATGATAGTATCAACAAAGTAGGGTTCTTTTTCATAGTATAAGTGGACTGAGTAATCTTTACTTTCACCTTTCGCCACAGGATTAAATTAATATCATCTTTTTGAACCACTTTGAACTTCCATTATCTCCCTTTTTTCTTTTTCTGGCTCTGCAGCCAAACATTTCTAGTTCAAATAGAACAAGATTATATGGGGGACAAAAAAATTTTTCACTTTTCCTTGCATTAAGTAATTCTTATGTTCTTACAAAATAATTCTTCTTTTTCATTTAAGTTTAGAATGCTTAAAAGAGATCATAGTTGATTTCTTGTTTCTCACTTACAAGTAACATATAAAATATGTATTGCAATAGAAAGATATCAACTTAAAAATGTACATATTGACTGTGTAACCAAAGGCTATGAGTATACAGCAATATAGGTTGAATTTGATGATTGTAATTGATGAAAGAAACTAGGAAAAGGAAGATGGGGGAATGCAGATATTAAACAACAGAATTTCACTTTTTAAAAGGGGAGAAAAGCGATATTTCCTCTTGTTTCAGAGTTGGTTCTGTGTACAAAACTTTTGGTATTTTGCATCTTGTGTGCGCTTCTTTATCTCACACATACAAGTTTAAAGTATGTGAAACACTTAGCTAATAATTCTCAACCATGGAAACTTGAACTTCTTTCTCATTGATCTACAGGAGTTAAAAATTAAAATTAAACAAATAAACCAAAATGCTATGTAGCTCTACAGGATGAGAAGATACCCAATGTATTGCTGGAGTAGTCTCTTAGGAGACTTCTTGGCCGGCTGGTTATATGTGGGAGTTGTTCATTTCTATGGAAAAGATAAAGCAAATAATGGAAGATTATATAAAAATATTCACTTAAAGCTTTTCTTTTACTGTATCTGTTCTGCATGTTACTTATGTCCAGTAATTATTCAAGGAATCCTGAAATTATGAGACTCCAAAATGAGAAAATCTTTAATTTCAAAATTATGAGAGGATAGAAGGGGTCACAATAAAGCTCAAATAAAATCATCTAAGTAGGCTGCAAATAAGTTCGGTTTGGAGTAAATTCTTTCAGTGGTTAAGTTTGGAGGTACTCATGGCGCTGACATAATACTTCTCATATGAAGAAGATAAATGTATCCAAGTATTATGCCTGCAAAAGTTACTGAATGAAGAAAATAAACATATTCATGTATTATGCCTGCATAAGTTTTTGAATCTAGTTCCAAGATCCTTTGCCTGATATATACATTAGCATAGCATAATCCATCAATTGTTTTGTTAAAATAAGTTTTGCCATTCTATTTGATAGTGTGAAGCAAAATTTGGAAAAACCACCGGGCCTTTCGAATTTCAGGTTTGATTCAATATTCATCTTTTTCTCTAATTACTATTTATGTTTTGTCCTACTTGCAATTATATCCACTTGCTTAAAGCTTTACACATAGCCCTTATTTTGTAAACTTCACCATACTTTCTATATTTGCCTTTTGGAGAAATCTATGTACATAGGTTCATAACTCCACGATGTAGCTTACTGGTGCCTACCATACGGTTTATAAAGCATGATGCCAGAATAATTTGATATGAACTGCTCGAAACTATGAGCTCATTGTAATTGTCATAAATATATAGAGAGAATAATAGAATTCATGTAATTACTCAAATAGAAATATGTTTCGAGTATATATATTCTGCAGCTATTTATTTGAAGAGTTCTCTGAAGTTGAAAACAGAAGTGGAGTCTTATGGAAAAAGCATGAATTCCTAATTAAGAATATCCACCATTCTTGTGACTTTGGGTTAATGGTCTTACAGAACTGTCCAAGATGCCTTAAAATGGCAAGTATTTATAAACTGGCTTCCTTTCACCTCTCTGGACTAAGAATATTAAGCTTAGTATATTGTTTGCTTGCAAAGGTCTGTCTGTAGGTCCAATGAGCTATTGTTGACTGGTCTTAAGTTTCACCAACGCTTTGGGCTGCTTCATTCTGTGCTGACTTTGCTTGAGCAGAAAAGTAATTAGCTTTTGATGCAACTCTGAGCTACTATTTAACGTCCTATGGATGCTCAATTTCTATCTATATGCATAGATGCATTCAGAAATAACTAGAGCATGCTGTATCATTCAGTTTTTGAACCGTTAGTGATGGCAGCTTGCATTTCATAAGGTGCATTGCTTTATGGATTTTTTTTTTTTATCTTGTTATATGAGGTTTTCTCCTGTAAGAGTTTACACTTCACTGACTCACTTTTAAGAAAAAGCAAAGAGCTTCTGTTTTTTCCTGAATGAATTTAAAAGATTATATTTTGGTGCGATTTAAGAGTCTCACTCGATTGAAATTATGCTTGTTTTAATTTCTGTGCACTAATAATTCCTTGTGATCTCAATTCTAACTTTACAATATGCAGCTCAGTGGAGTTGATTTAGCCAAAGTAGAAGGTGGAGAGATATCTGCGGCAAACTTACACTTTTGTGACGGTCAAGAGTTTGTTCTGCAGCTGAAGTTTAGCCTCTTTAAGGATACAGTTTCGACCTTTGCTCATAGTAAGTTCCTCCTATGTGCATGTAAATCGAGATTGAGCAAAATGCTGCAGTTCTCTCATCGTATTCTTATCAGTATTATCACTCAAGACCTCAACATGTCAGGGGAAGGAATAGCCCAGGAGGCAAATGCTCTCTTGGAGTGTGTGTACTTTCCAGTTATCGAGGTATTATTAGATTTTTGGATCTTTTGATTTAGTGGTAAAACTTTGGAAAGCCCTTTCCACACAATAATATATTTTCGGTTGATGTACGGGTAAGGAGAGCGTTGAAAGGATACTTGACAAGTTGGAAGAAGATAGACTGGAAATTACAGAAAGCTACAAGGACTATAGTCGTGTGTCTATCCGGTGGTTGGGTCGTTTACTCCTAGATGCTCGTTGGGTTAGTTGATCATCTGATCAAGATCTTATATCTCATTTTATTATGTTTACATCAAGAAAGATTTCATGTTGATCAGCTCTTAACTTGTGGTATTACCAGAGCACATTGATAAATGATGCCAAGTACAGCAAACTAAAACATGATATTTTCTTGTTAAAGTTGTCTAACATGATGTCGTGAGTGAATCTTTGTTGCAATCTGTTTTTTGTTTTGGCTGGCTTGGCTTCCTTTTATGGAGCCGGGGCAAAGAAATGGTGAAAGAGTCCAAATTTTGAGGCAATGCAACTATAGAGTTAAATGCTTTTTAGGTAAAAGTTGCTAGTGACTTATAAACTTATCCTTCTTCTATAGTTCCATAATTTTCAATATGCTGCATCACTTATATATTCTCACTGGAGTGAAGAATAATGTCTTTGCAGAGACTGATGATGGTTTTGAGCCAACACCCTTAAAGGTATCAACTTTCATGATGCTTTATGTACATATGTACGTGCGCGTGCGTGCACAGAGAGAGAGAGAGAGAGAGAGAGAGAGAGAGGTTTTGTTTTTGTTGTTTATTGGATGCTAATCATCTGTAGCATTCTTCCTTTCAAATAAGTTTTTGTTTGTTATTACCTGGTTAGCTGCTTATTAAACTCTTGACTGCTTATGGATTACTTTTTTGATCCGTATCCTGCTAGTTAAACCATTGAGTTGTTCCAGTTTCCCAATGAAGTCAACCTTTGGCACGAGTCTACTGGCAACTTTCTGCCCCTCTGCATTCTATAATAATTAATAACTGTTAGTCTTTGGAGAATATTTGTAAGAAAATTGATAGAATACTAGTGTCTAAAATTGAAGCAAGAGAAGCAAAAAGAACTGCCCAATAAATGTTCCCAATGCTTGAGTATCCATGGTACTTCTCATTTTACTGTATAAATATTTGAGTGGCCTTACATTTGGAGGTTGTGATGCAGGCTAACCCAAGAAGATTGATATATGATCAGAATTGCATATTTACTGTAGACATAGTTGCTAATGCTTATTTTTCTTGTTCTAAGCTTTATGCACACTCAATCAGTATAATGTCCTCATTAGGCATAATTTATTTGCCAGATGCACTTCTGCAGTTTTCTTCTTCCCATGTATCTTATTATATGATATAGTTAACAAGTTTCCGGACCTGGCTTCATTTGCTTACCTGGCTTCCTTTGCTTGTGTCTTCCGTCTTCCAGAACGATTTAGCACATCCTCATCCCTACACAGCTGCATTAAGGAATTTTGGAAACTGGGAATTCGAGGCTGAAAAGGGTAAGCTAGCTGATTAGTTATCTATATATATATATATATATTTTGGGGGAACCCGGGAGGGGGGGTTTGCTTCATTTTAGCAAATTGTTGACAGGTCTTCTCTTCGGCCAGAGACACAAATCAAAATTTATAGGTCTGGAAAGAAATTAAATCCAACTGAACTCGAGAAAGAATATCAAGATTGGATACTCCAAATGCATGATCGCTTTGATGAGGGAATTGATGATGTTGAGGATCAGCCTACGATAGTTTTCACGCCCACATTGAGCAAAGAGCTTGGCATATCTTTAGACGGTAAGCTTGGTGATAAATCTTTTATCTGGGTTAGGTTCTTGCGATCTTATATGATTATGTAATAGTTCCCATCCCTGACGCATAATAGCCAGGGAATGATTTTCGGCTACTAAGCATATAACTAAAGAAGCTTCATATAAGATATCATTCCGTGGCTATTATGTGTCAGTGTATTCTAGTTACTTGTTTTTATGTGAGAATTCTTGAACATCTTCTAGAAAAATTATTTATGATGTCTAGGTGGATTAATAATTATTTTTCTCAATTTCTTAGTTTCTAACCTTGAATCCCTCTGCTGTTAGTCATTCCTAGAGTTCCACATAATGTCAAGGTACGGCCAGCAACTTTAAAGAAACTTTTTCCTGGACAGATAATTGAGAAGCTTGTATTTGAGGTATGCCACATGTACTGGTCATTATTGATTGTTATTCTGCTTTATAGGTGTTGAGGTTTGAATAATCTTTGTTGCGTTTAGCTGGTCAATCTAGCATATTCCATCATTCAGTAATGTTAGACATGATTTCTTTAATTAGAGCACTTATAGTAGTGGGGGGAAAAGAGGAATAGGAGGGTGGAAAGGGGAATAGAAGGGATGAAAGGGGACTACAATGGGCCAAATTTGGTCCCTCATTTAGTTTTCCCCCCAAATGTCACTAAAATTTAGGATTTTTGGCCCTTGCTATTATTTAGGATGGTGGGGGGAAACCCAAATTTGCTCTTATTTAAGATTTTGGCCCTTGCTATCCTTGCTATTATTTTGGCCCCCACTACTAGAAGTGCTCTTATTACATATAATGTTAGTTTACTCCTCATTTCTCTTTTTCATATCTTCTATGAAGGTGCTGTTTGCTTTTCCCATTATTTTGCATATTTATCGCCTTTCTTAATTGTTCGAATTTCTTTGCTTTTCCCATTATTATTCATATTTATCGCCTTCCTTAATTGTTGGATTTTCTTGCTACTGCAAAAGTTGTACTCTGGTGCATCTGCTGCATTTTTAATGCCTTTTTTGTCCTCCCTACAGCTCTTTGATTCGTATGGTAATCGTACCAAAAAGGGTGAGGATATCCATTTTCACCTTGATGGGTTTTCAATTCAAGATAAGACAGGATGTGTCAGGAAGGTAGTTCGTCTAATACATTATTACAGGCTCAATTGAAAGTTTTCTTTAGTATTGTCATATCTTGACCGGGGGAGATGTGTTTACTGAAGGTGCAAAAGATTGTCCAAAAGCAAGTAGATATCGTAATATATATTTCCAGCATATAGGCAAAAATATAATAAGATGGTTATGACAATAGGATGGTAAATGAACGACTAAATTTATATGACTGTACCTTTAACCGGTATACAGTAGAGGTGTGGCCAAGTCCGACTAAATGATTTTATATTTTCCCCCTTTCAATATTATTTTCTGGATACTTATTTCTATCACTACCTTGTAAAATTTTCCAATTCAGCAAGTAGATAGTTTTTTAATTCTGACTTCTTTTTACTGATAGGTAGATGATTTTGGGTGTATTGATCTTAGTGGAATTCTGAAAGTTACCAAGGGATATGACAAAGACGGTATGCAACTTAGACCCTTTGTTTTTGTCCGCTTCAAGTATGCCTGTGCTTCGTCTTCCAAACTTGACTGTTTTGAACTTTTCCCTCATCCTCTAATCTATAATTATTACTTGTTCACTCTTAAGAAATGTCAAATGTTCCACTTCTATGTCGTGGATAAAACAGTTTCATAGCTACGATCTTCATGTACTTATTTCTTTTGAACTTTCAATTGTTAATTGGTGGCAGTTGAATTATGCTTGCTATTTGTTTTGTCTAACATCATATTAGTAAGTCTTGGCCCTTGTTTTCATTTACCCATATCTTGGAGTCTGATTTATATTTTAGTGTAAATCCCAAAATGAATACTCATGCAGCCTTCATTTCTGTGAGATCTTTTGTTTCCTTAGTCTTGCTTAGTTCAAATGCTGCGGGAGGTGTTGGTATTGTACAGTTCTACTCAGTGTTATCCTTTTATTCATTAGTAAAGTAGTCTTGTATGCCCTAATAGGCAATGTATGTTAAGTGCCAAAACAGGTAATTCATTTGATTTCTCTTTTCTATTCTCTTGCAGTGGTGTGCATGACAAATGTAGTTAATTATCTTTTGCACTCGTGTTTTATGCAACCCAAACTATCTTGCTTATTCTTAATATTTAGATGGATGATCAATATTATCTGGAAACAAAGTAATTAAGTTTGAAAATCTTTCCACACGCAGTTTCCCTGTCTGTTTTAGCTGAAGACAAAGTCATTGTGAAGTTGGAGTTCAAAACTGAAACAAGAAGGTTGAGAACTGCTTCAAGGGTTTGTACAAATTTTCTTCCTCCACTTGGTTCCATTCTCTCTTTTTCACTGTCTTCCATGAAACAACAAGAAGAAAAAGGAAAATCTAGAGAAGAGTAACGTTTCACACATACTATATAAAATTTAGTTCTTACCACGTGTTTAAGCACTGCCATGCTGGTTCCCAATTGAATGATGTTCTGTTTGAGATTGTCAGTTCTGAAGGTGAAGTGGATAAAAGCATCCATAGTGAAGAGGAACTTGGACAGTCACATACTTTCAGATTGATGTCGGATTCACTTGAGTTTGATCATTGAGTGCGATACAACTTCAGATTTGGACAATGCAGAATTCGTGCCATAAATCTCCCTAGCAGGGCAGGGATTTTCTACTTTACGGCTGTCCATTCTCGTTATCCAGAGCTGAATGAGAAGATAGAGGTTACAACATTTCCTAAATCTTTACCCCTTTTTAACTGTAGTGTCATGCTCATTTGTCTCGACTCTTTTATCTAGATTCATGTGGAGGAGGACTTGAAGAATCAAGTCCCTATTCAAAGTTTGCACAAGAGTACATCTCAGCTGCAGGATTCACCTTCGGTAAAGCTTCCTAGAGCGGAATCTGAATTTGTTGCAAACCGAAGTCCAGTAGGAAATCGTTTGTCTTTCAACAGTAGTATGCCTTCGTTAGTGCCAAAACATCATTATTATGTTCGGAATGAAACCTCGGCCGTGACTTTTAACAAAGCAGAAAATTCATCTTCAGGGATGACATTCTACCAGAAGGTATTTCTGATTCGTAAAAACCAATAGTTTAAAGGTGTTACCAATCTGTATTTAGAGATTAGCTGAACACGCTCTTAAAACTTTCAAATCATACCTCCTCAGTTTTATATAATTGCTGCTTATTAGCTCTATTCACCTATATTTTTTCTGTCTAGCCTTCTGTTTCCCCAGAAATGTGTTGTTTTACGAATTTTTACATTTTTTTTTCTATTTCTTAAATGATATTTTCTCTACAGGAGCTTGAAAATGAGATTCACAATCATGGGCTGTCTGTGGGTAAACATTTAGAGAAGATGAGAGAGCTCGAAAATCATGTATCGCAACTCGAGCTTGACACGTTGAAATTGCAAGGTATAACTTTGATATTTTTTTATCCATTTCATTATTGAATAGGTAATCTCTCTTCATTCAACTATTTTCGAAGATCCATGTCATGTACTAATCCACTACTTGAGATTTTTCTACACTTGCCCAATAAATAGTAGTGTGACCATCACGAATGCTATAATTTTATGGATTCTTTTTGAATGAAACCTGGCTTTATAGATATTTTCAAGAAACTAGGTGTTCTTAAAGTCAATGTTTTCTTGACGTTGTCTGGAGGTGATATGACTTAGATTTTCCTAGTCACTTTATCGTTTCCCTTAATACTTGTTTCCTGTATAGTTTTCTCTTCCACTTGATCATCTCAAAATCCTTAATATTCTTCTAATACAAACTTTCATATTCCTGTTAATTTTTGTATGTCTCAGAATCCATAGGAGCCAAGAATTCCGAATATTTGGTGACAGGTTGTCAAGTGGAAAGAGAGGAAAAATCATAAAACATAGCTCTGGAGGAGTACCAGGTAGCAAATATTAACTATCTCCAATTCATGAGTGAGAACTCACTCTAGGGAGCTTGCAATATGAGTCGAGCATGAATGAGTCGAATTGGTTGACAGTGCAAATTAGCTCTTTTGCATATGACTATATCTCTATATATGTAGATGAACGGATTTGAGGTGAAATTTTGAAGGATTTGTATGTATACAGATGGATGTGAAGTCAAATTTTGAAGGATCCTTTGCAATCATATATATAGTTGAGATACTAGATTACTTTCAACCTAGTTCTCGGAAATAGGGTTACTACGTAGGGGTGGGTGTTTGCCGGGTTTGGTTGGTTTTTTGTCCAACTCGAACATAAATTGAGAAATCCGGTTTAGTTTTAAAAGAACCAGTTGAAGCCAATTGTTCACACTTATTTGCATTTGAAAAATAGAACATAGTCAAACCAATTATATTCATATGTTTCATGAGATGTTCCACATAAGTTTCTATCATATATGAAATATAGGGTTAATTTCACAAAAGGTCTTCAACCTTTGAGTTAAGGATTAGTTTCGTCTTAATCTTTTTTAACTCTCCTAGGTTCTCAACCTTTCATAAATGCGCATAATAGGTCTCTTTTAATACGATGTTTCATGAGATGCGCTACACAAGTTTCTACCATATATGAAATATAGGGTTAATTTCACAAAAAATCTTCAACCTTTGAATTAAGAATCAGTTTCGTTTTAATTTTTTTTTTCGCTCTCTTGGGTTCTCAATTTTTCATGAGTTCTCAATTTTTCATAAATGTGCATAATAAGTCTCTTTTAACACTATTCTCTTAACTTTTTATGGAAAATGATGATTATATTTTTTTAACTTTTTAATTTTATAAACAAAATATTTAAAAATATTAAAAAAAACACCCACCCCACCTTACCCCCGCTCTCAACTTGCTCCTCGAAACGGTAGCAAAAGTTGCTATTTCAGGCCTCCAAATTTTTGAAGGGGAGGGGGGGGGATTCATCCCTCGTTTTTGCTGTTGGAAACTGCAACAGTGTTGCTGTTGTTTTCGGCAACAAAAACGCTGCTAGAAATTAAACGGTAGCAGTATTTTTGGGAGGAGGAGTGAATCCCCCTTCCGGCAGCAAATGGGGAGGGGGACTAATCCCCCACTTGCTGCTATTTCTGACAGCAAAAGCGCTGCTTTTTTTTTTTTTGGGGGGCGGGGGTTGATTCCTCCCATTTGCTATTGGAGACGACAACAAATAGGGGGGGGGATTCACTCCCCCATTTCTGGTGGCCTTTTTTCTGGGGGGGAAGAATGTTCACCCACCCATTGTAGGTGAGATTACACCACCCATTTTAACGTGTCACACATATAGCTGACACATATAGCGACTATGTATGTGCCACGTCCAGTTATGTCACTGTTACGTCAAGAATGTGCGGGGAGCGGTGTAACCCCGCTCACAGTAGGCGAGTGAACAAAATTGGGGGGGAGGGGCTAAATCTAGGAAATGCGGAGGTTCCGACATCAAGTTTACTTTTTTCCTTTTTTAATTTTTATTATTTTTAATATTTTAAATGGTTTGTTTAAAAAATTAAAAAGTTAAAACGGTATAACTGTCATTTTCAATGAAAAGGGAATAGTATCAAAAGAGACTTATCGTGTGTATTTATGAAAGATTAGGGACCCAGGAGAGCAAAAGAAAAGCTGAAGACGAAATTGATTCTTAACTCAAAGGTTGAGGACCTTTTGTGAAATTAATCCTTTCTATGAAAACCATTTCTATTTTTAAACAGAAACCATCCGGGAACCTTCTTTTTGGGGTGAATTTCGTCATAGGTCCCCAACCTTTGTGAAATGTAGCAAAGTTGTCCCCAATCTGTTTTCTCAATGGCTGAGCAACATCATAAGTCATTAAGTCCACAATATTCATATATAAGGGAGATTAATTAAGGTCTAGTTACGTAAAGAAGAATGGGAACTGTATTCTACTCACAAAAAGGTGAAACTCTTTTGATGCCAAGAGCAATAAAAGCAAGCCCAAAAATGAAAAATAAATAAATAAACGAGGTTCTTTTCTCTTCATAGACTCATTCTTTTCTTTTCTTTCTTTTTTCCCCTAATAATTCCTGATTTTTCATGTTTTTATCCTTGAATTGAAACGATGAAATATTAGTAACCATATGTTGATGGATGTCACGTCATATTAGTCATTATACTGAATGGAACTTTTGGTAGATAACAAAAGAGGCAACTTCTTACTGTATGGGGAAAAAAGATTACATAATTGCAGGGTCTATTATTCTTGCTTCACTGTTAAATTCCCATGAGAAATTACATCTATGCAAGCACGTCATTTGGGGTATCTTATTGAGTGGTTTGATGTTTTCCCTAAGAGATTTCTTTTGCCCTTAAAGATTGTGATGGCGGACAATCATAGGCATCTGAAAATATTTCTACAAGCAGGGTCTCCATTTTCCCTGTCACTTGAATTGCATAGCTACAAGATAAACTTTCAGTAAAGTAAACAAGATTGATTTGTTTTTCTTGGCATAATCTTGTCCAGTACTACTTGCTATGTGGTTAGCATGTAAATATTTAACCCAAACACGGTTGGCGCTCATAATTGAGAAAAAAATTTTTTTGCCATTAAGGGTTTGGAAACCCTTTGTGGCGCAATATTCTAATCTGGTTGTTGAATCGAGAAAAAGAAAAGTTTGTCAACCATCTGAACCACCGACGGGCTAGCATGTCCGCTGGTCGTGAGAAGTTTTTTGTACATCAAGGTTTTATTCTAGCAGGTTTTTCTACGTTCTAGCAGGTTTTTCTACGTTCTTTTCCCAAGAGACATTAGATAAGGTCTGGGAACCTAGCCTTTGCAAAAATATGTAGGGGATGAATTTGCTATGTTTTGCAAAAGTTGGGGACCTATGTTGAAATTTACCTTCATTATTTATTTATTTTTTATTTTTTTTTTTTGCGTTTTTCTGGTTGGTCTTTTACGAAAAAGCCCCATAAACTTTTTATATCTTTAATGCGTGAACGGGCTTGACTAATATCAACGTATCTCATCTCAAGTGATGATAAACTTCAAGGTTGGTTCACCAATTAATTCACCGGTTATGTATTAATATGAAGGGTGAAACTGTTAATTAATACATTTAAATAATTTGATTAATGATATTTTAGGGTTAAATTTGTAAATCGGTGAACTAAATAGTAAACCAACATGGAAGTATAGCATTACTCATCTCACTCATGTTAATTTCAACTTGTCATTTTTTTTTGTTGCTATTTAATTACTCCGGAATTTAATTAATAATTACTTTGGACAATGGATTTCTGACATATTAATTTGTTTTCGTTATGAAATGTTAATTACTTGATTATTTTTAGTCACCAATCTTCACCATTCTATATTAATAACTAATTCACTCTAATTCAGTTTCTCCATTTCTTATTATATACTCAAATTTAAAACAGCGTGATCGAAGAGTCAAGTCAAGATAAAAATTCAAGCTAATTTTATGATCAACGGTTTATACGAACTTAAGTGAAAAGTAAAAGTATAAACGATCGAAATTTAGACAAATTTTTTAGAGTCTAATATAATATAGTCGGACTCCAACTCATCTCTCTTACCATATTTATTATGAAATGAAGCATCATTAACTAATCTTGAAGCTAGAATGTAGTGTGTAAACATATGCAAGTCATGATCATCATCTTCAGCACTGAAGTATGCCACTAAAAAATGAATCTAAAATATTAGCAAGTGGACAAATTATGAACCCCCAACCCAGCTACCCACCCACCGACCCCCCCAGGTGCAGATATAGAGAAACAACGGATGGAACCGCCAAATACAACCCTTCAAGTTGCTTTCTTGCTTTAAGATCAGTTGATCAAAAGTGGGTGATTTTTCTTCTCTTTCAAGACTCTCTCCACACCTTTTTCTCTTCCCCTTTTTCTGCTATGGATACTGCTAAGTGGCCACAGGTAAATGAAAAACAAATCCACTTTTTTTTCAATGATATCATGATCACACATCTTTCTAGGGTTTGGATTTTCTTGAGTAATTTAGCAGCTTATTCTTGCTTTAGATTAATTGATCATGACCAATGTAAAAAAAGCTACTTTTGCTAACAGATGATGATCAGACTCCACTATATGCTCAACTTTATTGCTTTGAATTTATGATATATTCACATGCCTTTCCCTTTTTTTCGACATCAGTACTGAAAAGGGGTTCGAAAAGGCTAATTTTAAGTTGTTTTTATCGCTTTGTTCAAGTTCTCAAAAGTAAAGGGGAATTTCACTTGTTTTGTTTCTCTTGTTTGTTTACTGCTTTTCTGAATCTCCTTTTTGTTGTGGAAATTTCTTTGTTAATTTAGATCAGTCAACCACTGATGGAGGTTTCTGTCTCTATTTATTTAGGGTATTGGAAAGCCAGTTAGGCCACCAAAAGAACAAGTCTTGAATTGTCCAAGATGCAATTCTACAAACACCAAGTTTTGTTATTATAATAATTACAGTTTGTCTCAGCCAAGACACTTTTGTAAGGCATGTAGAAGGTACTGGACTGAAGGGGGTACCTTGAGGAATGTTCCGGTCGGGGGCGGTTCAAGGAAGAACAAGAAATCGTCGTCGTCTTCATCGTCATCGAAGAAACTTCCTGCAGATCTAAGCTTCTCACAGCCATCTGGTCAAAACCCTAAGTTTTATGAGGGTCAGAATGTGAATTTGGCTAATTTTAATCCATCCACCAATAGGGTTCCAGCTGGATTTTTTGCTTTACCCTATGGTGATGATGGTAAAACCCTAAATTTTCCACACCCTAATACCTTTTCATCTCATAATTCTCTTATGGAGTGTCTCACACCAAGGGAATTGATCAGCTCTAATCTCCTGTCCATGCCAGTTACTGTTTCGGGTTCGAGTTCGGTTTCGGGTATTAACCCAATGTACTCATCATCTGAATTTCCTGTGCATGGATTCAAATTACCAACCCTTAATGTTTCCACAGATGGGATTGAGAATGGTTATGGAAATTTGGGTGGTGGTTTTCAAAATTCAAACCCTAGATTCCCTTTCTCTATTGATGTTTTGAAGCAAGTTTCGACGTCATCTGAGCAGGATAGAGGGCAGTTAGAAGAGTCTATTAATGGATACTGGAACAAACTACTGGCTGGAGCTGATCATGGTGAATAGTATGCACATCTTATATGTTAGCCAATTTGCACTTTGTTGTTAGTGCTGATTTCTTTCGTTTGCCTGATTTATTTAACCATATGATCATGTTTGGTAAGTTGAATTGGACATGGCTGGAGACAAGGTAAAAAGCCAGAATCATATTGCAGAGTTAATAATTCTCGAACAAAGTCCCGTCCCGTCCAATCCAAGGTACAAAACATGCTATATATTTATTGATGTATATTGGAGAGGTTTCTTTTGGTGGATTGTTTCAAAAACTTATGATGAAGTGTTGGAAGATGATGCATGTTGAACTTTAGCTAGAGTACAAGTTTGATATATATATGGTAAATTTGATCTTACCTGTTGTGTGCCCACTGCATAATTTTTCTTAGATTGTACAATTTTGTCTGTAACAGTGTTTGAATTTTAATATATGTCCCCTAGCTAGTTTCCTCCCAGGGTTAAAATCTTGGCACATATAAATGTTACAAACAATAAAAAGCCAGGATTTGAATTGTTACCTACCTAGGTTAATTGGATAATAATTAATCACCCTCATTAGACACATTGACAAAGGTTAGTGTGAGTTCAGATGTAGAGATTTTCGAGTATGAAAATCTTCATCGTATCCAACAGGGCCCACAAGTCACTCGTTTAACCATCAATGTCGACAAGGTGGGCGCAATCGTTGGTTGGCTGCAAGATGAGTATTGCTTTCTTTGACAAACGATGAACCACACCTAACACATAGTTAAAAAAAAAAAAAATCTTTATTAATCTAACTTTGAGTTTGAGAATTATTAGCTTGTCTATCTCTCTCTTTTTTCTTCCTTTCTTTCTCTCCTTTTGCTTTCTTTCCATTTGCAATGAGGTCAGGTTGTCAGCCTTAACAGAAAACCATGAATTCCTTGAGATTCTTGGACCATTTTAAAAGTAGAGGGAGTTGAGGAAAAGTAAAAATATGGGTGTCTGCACAAGTACATTTAAATAGAGACAGCCATTTCTTTGTGCTTTACAGCACATGGAAGAGCACATGATTCAAGCTAGAATGTTTACTTTTGCGGGCATCACGCAAATATCATCATACATAAGATGAGAATTATTATCTATTTCAAATTTTCAATTATAGATCTTTGTTCTTAATAAATTTGTGGTTTGCTAAATAGATCTTTTTTCCATCACTTCATCATATTTTTATAACAAGCTAAAAAAAAAGAGCGTTTATAGAGATCCCACCTGATTGAACCACAAAAACATGAAGTCCTACTCGACCAACCTGTCATTATCCATGTCAACCTCGACCACGATCTATAGTACGTACTATAACGCACCTTCGATAATTTCAAATTTCAACCACATTATTCACGATATCTTAGCCATGGTACATTCTATGATGTCCTTTGGACACCATCTTATGGTGTCTAAAGGGCTGTGTGTCAACATATCATTGGGTGTGTTGGGTGATGGGCCCCGCAACACACCCAGTGGTATATTGTCATACAGTCATTTGGACACCATAGAAAGACCGCTTAAGCCATTGTGTTATAACTTCACTAGGACATAATAAAAGGCCTTTGGTTGATTCTCATATTCTTGATATATATATATATATATATATCACCTCTATTTATGACTCACGAATCTTTCAATGGTCAAGAGGTAGCTCGCGAAGGTCATCGTCTCTTCTTCCGTCGCAAGATTTGACAAAATTCAACGTTTGTCTGGGCAGTGTTCAAGTATCATTACTTAACAAGTAAAATTGTAACTTGCATGTCATACCGTCGACGGTGCTAGAGAATATTATTCATAAATCAAAAGTTATGGCATATCTTTGTGGAGTTGCCCTAACAGCATCCACATTAGTAGTGTTAAAGTAGATTGTTAGTGGAATTGTTAGTTAACAACCCAAAAAACAACATACATTGGTAGTGTTAAAGTAGTTGCTAAGAGCATTTAATTTAACAAATTGTTAGTTTCATTATTAAATTTAACAATAAACTTAACACTTTGTGTGGTATTATTTGTTATTTTTTATTTTAATTAAATTGTGATTGGCCCAATATTGACTATTGAATTGAAAATTAAATTTAACACTCTTATTTAGAACCACTAATGTGGCACAAATTAATAGTTAAATTTAACTTACTTAGATGTCATTTAACAATCACTAAAAACTCTACTTTTTGCTTATGTGGATAGTTAAACCTAACAATACCAATGTGAATGCTCTTAGTACTGTATGTTAAACCAAAATATTCCATTTTCTTAACGTTGGTACGGTAAATATCCCTACTTAATTCCAAGCATGAATCCTACTTTTTCTTTTGTATATCAGGTATGCAGTCACATAAAAGTGCAGAACCGTATCACGGAAGAAAACAAAGAATATATTATTTACTACATCTAACATGTCAAATTTTTCAACATCTTTTGCCACTCATTCATCAAAGAGTAATGTTATGTAACACTATTGTACTATCTTCCCGATCTACGTGACAAAACATATTTTGGTCAAATGAAGTAAATCACATATCCTATATTTATTGAATCTATCAACTAATGTTTGTGTTGTTACATGTACTAACATTCACAATTAAGGTCTGATGCATGGCATTATTCTTCATCAAATTGTGTTGATTTCCATGCATGATTGTTCTGTCTCATATTATACTATCATATCAAGTACTAATTCCATTATCAATACCATTCAGTACTATGTATCAAACATTTTTTTTCTTTATAATGTTTTGACATCCGTCCATCCAGCCATCCATCAAATTGTGTCCCATTTATAGGCATGATTATTACTTTTCTTACTTTTTGTCACATTACAACCTCAATAATGCAAAAGAAACATAGAAAACCTACTTAGTTGGCAATGCATATTATAATCCTTAAATGGGACCAACAAACATTCCTCTCCGGCAAGCGTGCTAAAGAATTATCCTTGTCACTCACCAAATCCTCTAAAATTCAGCCCACTACTATTATTTTATTTCTGTTTGACAGTGATTTTCAAAACAGCTCTTTGGCTAATCTATTTGCACTTTGCAGAATTACTACTATTCACAAATAGGATAATTTCATACAGGGTTATTGTACTATTATACAAGAGAAATTGGGTCGATGAGTTTCAATTTTTACTACTCCATCACCCGTCTTTTGAAAATGTTCTCACCCGTCTTTTAAAAATGTTCAAACACTAAATATCTCTTGTCGTTACGGCACCAGATAAATAATGTAACATAAAACTAAATCGCTGATCTGATTTGAAGATGGTTCAGTAATATACTAATATCATATCACATTACTATTTAGTGTTGTTACAATACCATGTTTAAACATGCCAATCCTTCTTCCAGGAATTTGGTATAGTAAAGCTCTTCAATGCAAGAGATCCCTGCTGCAACTGCACGTCATGGAGTATGTGATAATCCTAAATATGTTACAACTGCTAACTAACAATTCGTACCAGCCAAAGAAAATGAGTTATGAACGTGACAAACCCTCTTTACATTAGCAATGAGTATAGGCTTGACAATAGATGTCCCCTTATTTTAAATGACACGACATCTTGGTATGATGTGATAGGACAAAATCATTATTATAGAATAATAATGTGTGGTAATGAGTACCAATTTGAAACCAATCAAGTTGACTTACCACAATCTTCCAACCTTGTACCAAGATGGGGTTGACCAGACCAGACCGCACTATCATTCTCGAGCTAAAGGGTTGGTCTAGACCCATCCAAATGGGTTTTCTCAACCATCTCAATGGGCTTTTCCAGGCAAAAGTTCTGGTTGAGCAATTAATAGAACCCCAAATCAGACCCGCCCCAGTCGAGCTAAAAGAGTCGATCTAAACAATACGGTGGTCCTTTTAGTTCAACTAAAGTTCGAGTCAAGCAATGCACCAAGCATTGGACGTGGTCAAAAGAACCTAACTCCAGTTACACAAATCTCAAATCCGAACTAGAGGACAATCCACTATACATATCAAAGGCCCAAAATCAAGTTTTTTACATGCTTTCCATATACTTCAAAGTCCCGGTGTTAATGAAA
Organism: Nyctanthes arbor-tristis; assembly: GCA_963692815.1. Lineage (NCBI taxonomy): Eukaryota > Viridiplantae > Streptophyta > Magnoliopsida > Lamiales > Oleaceae > Nyctanthes > Nyctanthes arbor-tristis. Next base: position 31,088 of record CAVNYN010287119.1, read on the forward strand.
AATATAGTATTGCCAATTTCAAAATCAGCAATATAACATGTACAGAATATTTCTTCGTGCATTCTATGTTCTGTATTCAGGCATAGAAATAAAAATTATCAAGGAATCTAGGTACAGATATAATTCTAAATATCCTATACAAAACAAATATGATGGTCACTCTGTCACAAGGGCATCGGAAATTACTTGAGTATGGAGGTGACACAAGGATTTACCTGTGCTTGAGCTCAGTAAAAATCCAAATCAGATGAGCATTTTGCTGGTTTGAATATGCAGACCTGTCGGCCTTGCCATGGCTCGACTGGTAATTCAACTGACTTGGTTCGAGCATGTCTTGCCATGCTTTAAAAGTAAGTCAAACTTACTTTTAAGTTACTTATTTTGCCACATGGTTTCTTTAACCTCTTTAAAATCAATCACATGCAAGCATCAGTTTACATTCAGTAAAGATCAATGGACTCAAGGACCCTGCGAGCTTGAATGTGCAGTGCTGTCAGCCTGTGCTCTGGATCAACGGTTGATCCGAATTGACTCGCGGCCCATATTAAGGAGGCAGATTTTTCACCCAAGAATCGCCTTATGTCCTCGTGTATTGTCACCATGGGAGGTCTTTCCCTTCCATTTACGTGCCCAATAAGAAGCAATAAAAACTCCCCGCATTTTAATCTATTCTAACAGAAAACAAGTTGATTATCATTTTGACAATGACTTCTACCAGCAAAAAGATAAAAATAGATCATGGAGAAATATAGTTGAACTTCAATACTTGGGAGAGTAAATAAGGACTAGACCCTTATGCCTCCTGGTGAAATAAAATATACAAGTTGCAAGTACCTCAAACTTTCCTCAATTTGTTTATCTCTTATCAGAAGAGCAACTTCTTCAATGCCATTGCAAGCCTCAAAATCCTGAGAAATCAGAATCAAAGGACAATCAAATGCTATGGTAATGTGATAGGTAGAGCTTGAATAGAATTCTACAGAAAGATGTAGAAAAGCATAGATGAAAAACTGCAATAATTCTTTTAGCAAAGTTAAGCTTTTTTTATCTTTTATCGCAAAGACCAGAAGCAAACAACCTACAAAAGCTTTTTGCTATGGCATCAATTTAGTCCGTGAATACTAGGAACTGTAAGCCTTCAGTAGGAGTGACATCCGTTAAAGGCTGCTAGATAACATCCATTGTCAGCATATATTTTCATATAGAAAGACGCAAGGCCAAACAAAGTGATTATTAAGCTATATTTTCTTAGTGAGTAGCAGCGAAATAAACAGGCATACCATTTGATTGGCAGATGAATCCAGCATAATTGAGATTAAAGCATCTAAGCATGCACCTTGCTCAAGTACTCCTCTGGTTGATAAATTATTCATCAAAACCTGTTTGACATCACATAATGGCATTTAATTAAGTCAGGATGTTGAACTTCGGTATCTTTGCCAAAAATTAGAAGATAAACTTGATGTCAATACTATTAAACTAAAACTAAAATCTTAAGAAGGATGAAGCCCTCTGATTATGGTAAATATATAAAGTTCAATTTTTCAGTTTTTACTCAAAAGGCACATGGACCAGCTGTAAATATATTTTCCAAAAGAATCCCTGAATTTTGCACTTAAATGAGTTCAACTTTATGGTTTCTAAAAGATAAAATTAAAATAGGATTTTAAAAAAAAAAAATGGCAGAAGCAAGTTGTTCGATAAGGACACGACCATGTACCGGAATTGCCTTGTGTTGATGAGCCAGGATTGCGCTCTCTCGGTGAAGAAGACAACATCCTTCTAGAACTCGTAGAGCGAGAGCCACTTCATCATCAGTTGAAGGACTAACTATCTTCATGGGTTCAACAGTAAATATATGGTTAAGACTTGTTACTCTCTGGTCATCTGTTTCTTTTAGTGAGTGTTGAAAAAGAACTGGAACCACTGCCAGATGGAAAAAAATGTAACCTTCAAACTTCAGAATGCTCAAAGATTACATTGTCATTTCAAGTTGTTACCTGTAATAAGTTTTCAACCAATTCCATTTCCTAGAAGGAACACAAAATTACCGTTTTAGTAACATAGTTCCACAATAAAGAGAAACCTCAAAGGGTGAATTTGAAACAAAAAATTCTGAATGTGGTCTTGAACCAGACAAGAACAATACAACTTTTTGATGCATGAGGGCTTCCAGATACCCTTTTTCTTTAAAGCCGGGTGCAAGGGGGTGGGGGAATCCTGAAAGGCCAAGGAGAAATGAACAGGCTTGGCCAGATATCAGTGCGATAATCTGATCTTGAAAAGCAAAACCAGTCAATTGTTTGTTACCAAGAAAAATCTCTAGATGACAGTCGTTCAATTTTCCTCCTCCATGAACTTGGATACCAGAATTAACTGATATTGTTGAGGATTAGGTGAACCAAAAAATATGAGAAGGGAAACTAAATGCAAAACGAAAAGTATCATTCTCATTTGTATGTTTATAAAGTTCTCCTTTACTTCTTCCTTGTTTACCATGTTAAGCAAAGTATGAAGCTTTTTTTAGTTTCGAACCCATTATCTAAGCTCCAAAACCAGCCTTTATCTTCTGTCAATATATATGGTATGGTATTACAACTTGATTCTCCCACACAAACATGAACAAAAATTCGGAAAAATTAAGGCTTTTGATACCAATTCTATTAATTTTTCCTTCACAGTCCGAGTGCTCAACCAAATACCACTAAAGAAACATTCAAACTTCTAGTCATTTAACTTGTATAGATATTAGAGACCAGTTATAAATTGTGGCATTGACCTCCAGAGCATCAAAAATTGATAATCACACGATAAGTATTCAATGACATTTCACATAAAAAAGATTCAAATATAATTCCAACAGCGAGATCCAATTCAGGAAAATATATACCAAAAAAGGAAAAGAAAGCGGTGTAGAGTGGGACATGAGACCTTGAAGTTGAGGAATCGACTGCGAGTGGCAGAAGAGGCTAATGGTGCAATCTGACTCGGCGACGGATCGGAGAAACTTGAGAATGTTGCGCAAACCGGTGACTCGGAGGAATGAGAACTCGGCGCGTGCATCTCGGAGACCAGTTCGGAGCGCGAGGGTTACCTCCTGGTACAGCCTTTGCCTGTCGAGTGATTTAACCAGGTCCCGGACGGGTGAGTTCTCTGACTGTGATTCCGAGTTCAAAGTGTCGCTCCAGAACGCTTTCTTCAGGTACATTGCGATAGAGAGTGTGTGAATTTGTGTGTGTTGGGTTCTCCCGTCTCTAGTGCTATTTATCAAAACTTGACACTAGATAATAGCATTATTTCTCGAGTCTAGATAAATAGTATTATTTTTCACTTTTTAGTTTTTAGGTCAATTTTTTCATGACACTCAAATCTAACAAAGTTCGGTTGGGTTTGTTAGAATGGATAACTAATTTTAGAGGCGAGAAGTAATGTTTAGGCATAGGCATTTGAGGAAAAAATTCTAGTACTCTAAGAGTATTGAATTCAATACTCTTGATCAATCAGAGATTCAGATGTGAATTCAATGGCCGCAATTTATTATTTAATTTGGACCATGAATCTCACATTTGAATTCTTGATTGGTTAAGAGTATCGAGTTCTCAGTACTCTTAGAATACTAGAATTTTTTTCCGACATTTGGTGCCATAGCTAACACCTAACATGGACTGCTATTAGCATGTCACGTTTATATCTAAATCATATTTAGATGTCTAGTCTAGTGTTAGTGTCTGAAAATTTTCAGAGAAGCGATATGCATGTAAAACACACCACGAACTTGGCGCCTGCCTAGTCAAATCTTTCATGTGTTTAGCAATTATTTTAAACTAAACAAAGTTTGGTTTAAATTTTTGTTACGTGACATCATTTCATTGGTTCTTTTTCTTTTTTGAAAAAACGACTTTTTTCTTTTTCGTAAAAGGCAATATAATAAAATGATGTAACGTAATAAATAAAAATTTAAACTAAACTTGGCTTAAACTGATTTAAAATAGTTGTTAAACACAATGTTTAGACATCCCTAATTCCAATTTGATAAATTGTACTTGTTTAAAGAATTTATAATAATCATATACAATTCCAACACAGTTTTTGTGTGTCTGATTATCCAAGCCTTAGCGTAGTTATGCTTTAATCGATTCAGTTATGCTTTAATCGATTCAGTTGTTTTTAAAATGTTTTTTTTTTTTTAATTGAAGATTATAAGGGGATTGTAGGAATTGGGGCGGAAACACACACAAATACTATTTAGTCCATATGGGCCTCAATTTTTCCAATGAAACATAGGGGCCTTGGGTAGGAGCCCCATAGCCCATGTAGCATGCCAATTTGGCAACGTGGGTCTCGCGCCAACTCAACCATTAAAATTTCCCCCCAATTTTGAGTGGAGCCCACTTGGAAAGAGTCAAAATCTTCTCCCAATACCAAAAATCCCACCCAACATGTCAGATACCCCTTCCTCCACCCCCAAACCTCTCCTCGCTCTCGGCCCCAACCCCCACAGCCACAAAACAAACTGCCGGAACGGTAGGAGGCGGAAGCCCGGCGGCGGTGGAACTCCCCCTTTTTAGAAGCAGTCCCCAATCTCTCCATCTCTCCTTTCGCTTCTCACTACACCTACTGTTGGCGCCCCAAATTTCTACCGTTCGAACCACATTCATCGAGTTTTCAGCCGGCCGGCCGCCACCCCAAAATCGAGCAGATCGGAAGAGCAACTGCAACCAGCTGTCTCCGGCCGTAATCTGACTTCACTTTCTCTGTGCAGCTCCGGTGACATTTTCAGGTAAAAAAAATTACTCTTTTTGCTTACGATGTAATTTTTGTTCCCTTAGTGCATTTCAGTGGCCTTGTGTTGACCTCCAGCAATGAGTTGTTTGAATTTTTTGAATTTTGGTTGCATTTGGTAATTGTTTGAATTTCAGTAATCAATCCTCAGCAGTGCACTTCGGTCGGCCATTTGGTAATTTTTTGAATATTTATTTTTTTGTTTTGTTTACTCTTGTCTTCAGCTACAATTGAACACAATCTGCCCTCTTCGGTTCTCAAAAGTGATGTGTGAATGTTGAAGATACCGTTGATCGAACTCTAGA
>CAVNYN010287120.1:0-15734 GCA_963692815.1 Nyctanthes arbor-tristis
TCGAATGTCAAATCAATACAATAGAAGTATAGGAGACAATTACAATCAATTATTGAACAAAGAGAATTATGGGAGATATGAGATTCAAAGGGGAGAGCCAAGGCATGCGTTACTCACAAGAGAAGAATGATTTTCAAAGATAAAGAGAGAGTAAGTACATGTGTTATTCACCTCAAATATTCCTTGAATAATTCCAACAGGAAAACGCCTTTAAAACCTTAAAATTCTTCAATTAAAACTATTCATTAGGTTATAATCTTTCTATATATGATAATGACCCTTTTTCTATAGACAAATATGTATTTTAGTGAGTTTTTGGGGTTATTCTTCATCCCACCATAGCGGTTGACGAATTTGGGTGTAAGGGAGGAGAGGTTGGGGTGTTGGCAATGCTTCGGAAACTTTGGGGACTAATAACCCTTTTTATAATAGTTGAAAATTAGCTAGTTTTAATAAAATTTGAGTTCCGCTAATGACGTTGCGACACGTGGCACAATCTGAAGCCGTACACCTTGCAAGACTGTGTGGCAAAACGAGGTTCACTCGTTTATTGTTGGAGATATCCTTGTACTTTGTGATGTCTTGTGATTAAGTCAACTCACTTTGATTAAGGTTGATTAAGGACCAAAATCCTTCTTTGACTTCAATTGAGTAAACATCTTGAAATCTTCTAGTGCAACGGAAGCAATTATTCCATCATCGTCAAATATAGCTTAAATTTCGTGGGATGTTACACAGAGAGAGAGAGAGAGATTCCTATGTGGTTGGGATTTTTGGAAGACAGCTTGTGATCAAAGACAGTGAAAGAGTCGTTTCCGTCTGGAACAATTCAAACGACAGATAGAAACCCAAAATATTTAAAAAAAAAAGAAGAAGAAGAAAATGATAGGACATAATATCTACCGCAAAGCTTACCAAACAATAACAAAAAGATATAAATATCCCCCACTTAAAGTAGTTTAGGTGGGAAAATTGCGGTCAGCTTCTACCGTAACACATTTCATTTAATTAATATATTGATAATACAAAATATGTTTGAAGTGGACGATTTCGTGAGAAACTTTTGCATGTTGCGCAACGTGCCCATGGGGATCTGATCCCTTCCTTGTCACGGTGATAAAAATGTTTTTAATATTCCCCTTTAAATACGAACACACGCGCGCGCGCACACACGCGCGCACACACACATATATATGTATAATTTTTAATTAATTGACTTCCAAATGATTATTTTCTTCTTTAATAATTTTATGTGTGTCTATATATATATATATATATATACACACACACCCCTTTTTCTCTCTTCTTTGAGAAGGGGAATTCAAAGAGAATGGTATTCTTAACGAAAAATGATTGTCAAACAAATTAAATATTAATATTTAAATATTATTATACAATTATATGACTATTAACTGTTAAAAAAATTAATATTTAAATTACACTTCTCTTTTTTAAGGGAATTAATTCCATTCATATAACAGTGGATACAAAAATACCTAACTCTAAGGGGCGGGGGGGGGTGAAATAACGCTCAAAACCACAAAGAAATAGAAAGATCTCAATATAACATAATATCAATTTGGCCACCATGGAAAATTTAATTAGATATAATTGGTCATGTCTCATTACATGACTAATAATGAACCTAATTTTTTAGATGTTATTTTACATATCAATTCTAGTCTAGTAGTGATAAAGACTATAAACTAACAAACAAATTATATTCCTATCAAACATAAAACTAGTTTTAAGGGTCTTCACCTACTGATGTTCCAACCGTAGTTCAAATTGAAAATAGGTGAAGGATATAAAAGCACCTCTAATGCATTCTACAGACTGATTTTGATCAAGTACTAGATGTCTATTATCATTATAGTGTTAAACAGATGATGTGGTATAATATTAACTACTGATATCGCATCATCATCTAATGCCATTATGAACCTAGACTTCTGGCACTAAATCATTTATGATATATAGACATCATGTTATGTTTTTATAGTATTGACGTTTTGATGTCCAATTCATAGATTCTAAGCTTTTTAAATTGGTTCATGTTTTTTCAATTAGTTGAATATGCAACGCAATGAAAAATTTCTAGTACTATAGGATTATAATTTATGGCGTCATATGTTGATCCTGCCACTTAAATAGATCAATTGAAAATAATAAAATATTTTCTCTGTTAGTGAGTTTTAATTGCGCGACTTACAAGACTCTCATCTACACTAGCCGATAGTGATAAAAAGTTTTCACTTGGTTAGGATTGTTAAGTAACTGATAAATGATACTCCCTCCGTCCTATGAAGATAGGCATGTTCATATTTTCACCCATATTAAGAAATATTCATTTAATATTATTGACAAAGTAAAATTTAAGAGCATTTTCTTAATACGTCTTTTCATTTATTAATTATTTTACTTCAATAATTCTATTTAGTTAATGACAATATTAATAACAATGCACATTAAATATGAGTATATAAGAACTACTTCCTCCGTCTCAAAAAGATAATCAACTATTTATTTTTTTCGTCACAAAAAAATAGTTCAATTATCGTATTGAGCATGTATTTAATTTTTCATTTCTATATGTGCACTTAATTAATTATTGTTATTCAACTACTTATATATTAAAAGCATTTCCAACAATTAATGAAATATATGGGTATATTCGAAAAAATAAGGTAACATTTAATATTTTAACTATATTAACTATGATTTCTTAATGTATGTGAAAATAATTATGAGACTATCTCCGTGAGGCGGAATAAGTACATTTTAAAAGGAAAGCGACTTATCTTTGTAGGTAGACAGAAAAGGAATATATATCTATCTTTGTGAGATACAAGGAGTATCAGTTTTGAACCCTCAGCTTCTAATCTATACATATCTTGAGTAAAAAAATCAAAACACAAGAGTACCTATTTACCTTGTCAAAGAAAGATTAGGGTCCAATTTGCAATTTGCCTAAAATGAAAATCAACAATGATCGAGTAATGACTTGGAAGGTGCGAGCCTTCCAGAAAGAGAAAGTGTCAAAGGTTTGATTTTATCAATGCTGCTCCGCTCACACGTATTCCAAGTTCCAACCCCCACCATTTTTTGTGAGATAAAGCAAATTATTTGTCTGCACCAATTATAATTATTTCAATCATAATTATCTAAGATAGGTTGACACAAATAAATTAATAAATAACCAAATAAGAGGTAATTATAATTACTAGTTGGTTACTGGAATGATCATATATTTGTTTGGTCATAAAAGAGAAGGGGCGATTTTGGAAAAATTTGCAGTAAAAATCTTCCAACTTTTGCATTTATTTGCACTTTGATTCGCAACCTTTAAATCTGAAGCATGAGACATGCAACCTTTGAAAAATTAATGCCGTATATTCAAGTGGATGTATTTTATCATTAACACTTGTTTGACAACTAATTAAATCGGATCCTATTATAATTGTTTCGAATTCGCATCAGGTGATGGGATATACAAGTGATATATTGATAATGACAAAAAAGTAGCATGAAACTTAATTTAAAACTTTTGCTTTATGCACATGTATCATTTCTTTTGTGTACATGTGTGATTTTTCTATACTCTCATGTAACGAAAACTTGAAATTTAATTTCAACTATAATATGATTCAATTTAATTGGTTGCCAAACAGAGTATAAGGGTTTAATATTGAAGTTTATCGATTTGGATTGGATGAATAGCACTAATATTCCAAATGTTGGGAGTCTGTTGGCCAGATTTAAAAGTGGGGGGACGAAAGTGTAATGCATGTAAAGGTTCGTAGACCTTTTTATATAGTTTACCCAGTTTAAAATAAACATTGATAAAAATTTTTCTAAAACTTGTACATTTGCAGCTTACATGCTTAGTTGGTCTGCCAACTAAGTTTAAGTAAGGGCCCATATACCATATTCAAATTACACATAACTCCACCTTTGAAACACCTCTAATGTTTCAGATATCAACCTGATTCACAACCATCTCTCTTTGACCATCTTTAACAGCAAAAGACTATGGTTGCCCGCTCATTTTTCAACTTTTGGCAGAAGAGGGGAGTTCTCCCCCCATTTTTTCTGTTAGAAGTTGCAACATTCCAACGCCACGACAATGTTTGAGGGAGAAGGAACGAGAGAAGGGGGGGGGGCAAAGAGTTCAGTGGAGGATTTCATTCTGAGATTGTGGAGGGTAGGGTTTCAGGTAATGACGCATTTCACAGGGCCCTTTTTTTAACTAATGACTTGGACATCCACATAAAATGCAAGCAACTTGTATGCAAGCATAATAATTTCAGTAAATATCAAATTTCATTGTACATATTGAAATCTCATTTATATATTATGTGGAAGGCACGACGAACACACAAATTTCAATAACTCACTCAAAAGATTACTTTTATTTCAAAATAGAATAGAAGTTTACTAACGGTTAAATTTATTGGAAACTAAAAAATTAATTTACTCTATTGAGGATTTGAGATGGTTAGGTGGACCAAAATGAAATAAAAATATGATTGTGTTCTTTTTAGAACAAAAATTAATACATGGGCTTGTCCTGGATAAATTTTGGTAACACCCTCCTTCGTCGCATATATTCTTCTTCTGGAATGTGTTTTTGATCATCAACTTTCCTCAATTGCGACTATTTCTCAGTAATAAGCATACAGAAACTTCCAATCCGACCTCTGCGACTATTCCTCAGTGGGAAATGCTACCTCTACGATTATTCAATCCGACCTAGCATATAGAAACTTCAAGCCGGCCTCCGCTTCTTCAATTCGAAGGTAAGAATTCGCTTCTGGGATTTTTAAAGTAGTTTTGCTATCTAAGATCATCATTTTGATGCCCCCACTAGCGACGCTATGTTTGCGGGATCTGGTTAAAGTTATAATCTTTTTTTGTTCGTTGATTTATGGTATTGGTTTATTTTTTTAGTCCTTTTTTTCCGGTGAAGCCTGCTTGATGGCTAATACTGGCGATGGACTAGTGTATAGTATATTTATTTTTATTTGTTGTTTTTTGGATTGTTATTATTTTTTCCCCGTTTTGAGTTGGAGGGCTGTTGTTACGAGATCCAATGAATGAACTTTTCGTGTCTGGACCATTATATGTATACTAGTATAGTGTACTTTTGCTTGAAAACCGTGGACATGCAGGCTGCAAGCGTGTTTCGGTTTCTGGATTTATCTTTTGCTCTGTCATGAGTGCCATAATGCCAAATTTGGCCAAGGGATTGACATTTGCAGGCATTTTTCTGATGGTCAAGAATTTACATCAGGGGTTTACTGCTCAATTGTAGGAGTCTGGGACCTAGTTGACAACATTACCATTTTGGAAATATCGATAGTGTAGTAAGGTCACAGTTTCCTTCCTATGGTAGAGTGTGTTGGTGTCTATGCATTTGATCGAATATGCAGGATCCTTTGTTGTATACTTGGGTTATATTTTCTCATGTAATGTTTATGGTGAGTTTTTGTTTGAGATACATATCAAAATAAACCAAATACAACTAGTCTAGGGATGATAATTCTTCACTTTTCTGTTTTTCTCTTATGACAATTTGCAACTTATTCCCTATCTCTGGCTCGTGTATTATGTATTGGTATTGAGCATCTGATTAACTTTCTTGCAGAGGAATTTTAACTATCAAGAAACAATTCCCTGCCTAATTCTACATGATGGTTGAAGGAAGTACTTTGAAAACAAACACAATGGAAAATGTGGGGGATGGCAGTCTGTTTTCACTTGTTAAAGACAATGGATTATATGGGATTTTTGGTGCTCTTATTGTTGCAATAGTTATACCTATATTTCTGTCAACAGTAATTGCCGGAAAAAGAAAGTTAAAACAGAGGGGAGTTCCAGTACTAGTTGGTGGTGAGGCTGGTTTGGCAACGGGAAATGCTAGATCAGTCAAATTGGTTGAGGTTCCTTGGGAAGGTGCCACTACTATGGCTGCTCTGTTTGAACAGTCTTGTAAAAGGAATTCACAAAAAAGGTTCTTAGGGACGAGGAAGGTAATCAGCAGGGACTTTGTTACATCCAGTGACAGGAGAAAATTTGAGAAGCTTCACTTGGGCAATTATCAATGGGAAACTTTTGGACAGGCATTTAATCGGGCCTGTGACTTTGCGTCTGGTCTTGTTAAACTAAATCATGATGTGGACACTCGCATTGCCATTTTTTCTGAGACTCGGGCAGAGTGGTTCATTGCACTCCAGGTAATCTTGTAATTTGTGGGTTGGAGTTTCAATTTCTTAGTCCTTTGGTTTTAGTTGTTGTGGGGCGATGACGTTGCCACCACTTTCTCTCTGATTTCAGGGTTGCTTCCGGCAGAACATTACTGTTGTTACCATATATGCTTCTTTGGGAGATGATGCGCTCATACACTCATTAAAGGAGGTGGGAAAACTAATTTCATGACTCTTAATTTTTAATATATTTTGTGTGTCTTCTCTTCCTTTCTACTTTCCCATGATCTATCTTCACTTCCATTCTGCTTTCCCATGATCTACTACCCGTTTTTTCTTTGATTGAGTATGATTATGCTTAAAAAACGCATTTCTTTTAAATACTTGACAGACTCAAGTGCCAACTGTGATTTGTGACAAGCAGCAATTGAAGAAGCTAGCTGCAATAAGTTCAAGCCTGACAACTGTCAGGAATGTAATTTATTTTGATGATGAAGACACCCCTAGTGGTTCCAGTGTTTCCCATTGGAGGATGTCTGCTTTTTCTGAGGTGGAAAATCTTGGAAAAAGTAATCCTGTTCTTCCTAGGCTGCCAGTCAAGACAGATATTGCTGTCATCATGTACACAAGTGGCAGTACAGGCCTCCCAAAGGTTCCATCTATATTTTTCGCTACATGCATAGACAGATTAATACCATTTCTGTCCTATGTTCAATTACATCACATGATTCCTACAATAAGATATCTAGGCAAGATATGGTACTTTCTCTCTTCTTCTTCTTTTTTTTTTTTTTTTTAAATAATAACTAGGATCAGGTAACGTTAGGATACTGAATTCAAAGAACTGATATACTTTTTGAAAGGTTAGCGGTCTTGAGAAATAGTGAATTGTGTATTAAATCTTCTTCTTTTTCATATGTTACTTTGAATTTTCAAATGTGTGTTCTGTTGTTAGATATTTAGTTATCTAGTTTTCTGTATTTGGCCAAGACGACAAGTAAACTTCTTGTGGACATAGGCCGTCTTCATGTGTGAGTTTCCCTTTTGATGTTAACGTGGTTCGCTACTTTCTTTGTAGGGTGTTATGATAACTCACGGTAACATTGTAGCCACTGCGGCCGCAGTTATGACAGTGATTCCAAGAATTGGAAGCAAGGACGTTTATTTAGCATACTTGCCTTTGGCTCATGTATTTGAATTAGCTGCTGAGGTAACATGTTCAGTAAAATCTTTTCATGTGGGCTATGTTGAAGATAATTTCAGTTCTAATTAGAAGTCTTGCAGACTGTAATGTTAACTGCTGGTGTTGCAATTGGCTATGGCTCTGCATTGACACTAACGGACACATCCAATAAAATAAAAAAAGGCACTGAAGGAGATTCCTCTGCATTGAAGCCCACTCTTATGGCAGCTGTTCCAGCTATCCTAGACCGTGTTCGAGATGGAGTACTAAAGAAGGTCTATGACCGCCCTATCCATATAAACTTTGCCAAGTTTATACCAGAAGCATTAAGTTGGTAGTAAGGCTTTAAAAACTGTAATAGATATCAGTACAACCTTCTTTTAATCTGTTTTTGTCGTAGGTTGATGAGACAGGAGGCCTTGCTAAAAAGCTTTTCAACTTTGCCTACACTCGCAGACTGGTGGCTATCAGAGGAAGTTGGTTTGGGGCATGGGGATTAGAAAAGCTACTTTGGGATTTAATTATCTTTAAAAAGATAAGATCTGTACTTGGCGGAGAAATACGGTTTATGCTTTGTGGAGGAGCTCCTCTATCTGGAGATACACAAAGATTTATCAATATTTGCATGGGGTAATTTTTATGGATACAGATGTAATGTTAGAAAATCACAGTTCCGTATTTTTTTTTGTCATGTAATTAGCTCTAAGCAATGAGCAGAGCATATAGGCGGTCTGCTTCTGCAGGTGACTAGGATTAATCGATCCTCGGATCTCTGATTTTTCTTCCAATGTTAGTTTATTTTCCCTTGTTCTGCAGTGCCCCTATTGGTCAAGGATATGGCCTAACAGAAACATTTGCTGGAGCTGCTTTTTCAGAGTGGGATGACCCCTCAGTTGGACGTGTTGGTCCTCCTCTTCCTTGTTGCTACATTAAGGTATTGCTCTGTCGTCAAGTAAGTTTGCTTAAAAAATAGATCTTCAAAATCGTATCAGCTGCATTATAGTGGATTGGCACACCGTATAGTATGGTGGTGCTTTTTTCCTCTTCCAAAGTCTAGATGGAATTAATCCAATGTTAGGATAATATTGAAGATCTATACTGAACCTTGCGATATATATGCAACCATCATCTAAACGATGATTTACTGAAGTAGTTCACTTTCATACTGCAAAAAGTTTATGGAGGTATTCCAATGTGAAAAAATGTATTGCGGTAGCAATAATAAACCACTTATGAAAAAACTAGAAAATTGAAGAAGGATAAACTTCTTATTTATTGAAAGCTCAAAAACTTGTGTTACAAAGTGAAAAGTAGAAGATCCTATTTATATAGGATGATTTACAACTGAAAAACTATAAATGAAACTCTAAATGAAGCTTAGATGAAGCTTTAATAAATGAGATTATACATAAGTAGCTTTAATTAAAAGAAAAATCTCATCCGTTTCAATAATGTTCACTAGTCAATGTGATCCTAAGAGCAAATCCAGAAATCAAAATCTTCAGGTTTTTGAATTTGATTATGCATTCAGATCGAGAGTCATAAATCAACATCACTGTGTGAGCGGTGGTAGCTTTTATCTCAATATGTAAATAGAGGCAAGTTACAGAGGATGGGAAATTCCCTTTGTAGGTTAGGATTCATGGGTAATGGTGCATGGTTGGGATAAGAACTAGAGCTTCGAGATGAAAAGATGCTACTAGGAGAATTTGATAAACAGAAGGAAAAATTAGAAATTTGCTTGAAGCTTTTACTTCTGATAAATAGTTAATGGTTTCAGATCTGGGTTGTCTGTCTAATAAGATTTCATGAGCTTGTTGCTACAGCTTGTGTCCTCTTGTTGCTACAGCTTGTGTCCTGGGAAGAAGGTGGTTACACGATATCGGACAAACCAATGCCCCGAGGAGAGGTGGTGGTTGGTGGGTGCAGTGTGACGGCTGGCTACTTTAATAATGATTTGAAAACTAAAGAGGTCTACAAGGTGTAAATATATTCTAATTAGTCAATATGCCACTCGGATACTACTGGTAGATTTTGTAGCCTATTTATGCTGCTATTTATTTCTCAAATACAGGTCGATGAGAAAGGCATGCGCTGGTTCTATAGTGGGGATATTGGCAGGTTTCACCCAGATGGATGCCTTGAGATTATTGACAGAAAGAAAGATATCGTGAAACTTCAACATGGGGAATACATCTCACTAGGAAAGGTGTGTATATATATAATTTTTGAATTCTTTAATTGCTGCATAGGTCACACCAGTTCATAGATTATGAGATCATGTAGTTCATCTTATTTTTTCTTTTTCATGTGTTTACTAAATACTGCACTACCCAAATCGCCACCTGTAGACAAGTTGGATCAAATTAAAGTTCCATGCAGCTAATTCCTCATGCTCAAATGCAGGTTGAGGCTGCACTTGTGTCGAACAATTACATAGAGAACATCATGGTTTTTGCAGACCCTTTCCACAACTTCTGTATAGCCCTTGTTGTTCCTTCACATCAGGTCCTCGAACGATGGGCCAATGAAGCTGGAATTAAATTCAAAGATTTTTCCGAGTTATGTGAAAAGCCGGAAGCTATTAGGGAGGTCCAACAATCACTATCCAAGGTTTATATCTTGCTCCCCATTCTGAAATATTTAGTTTATTTTGAGGGGGAAAAAACCATTTAAAAGAACAGGCATTGATGAGATGCCTGGACAAGCAATTATTATGTAGACATATTTGTGACATTTTATTGATGCTACTGGTTGTGCAGACAGCAAAAGATGCTAAACTTGACAAGTTTGAAATGCCTGCAAAGATCAAGCTGTTAGCAGAACCCTGGACTCCGGAGTCTGGGTTGGTTACTGCGGCTCTCAAGCTGAAGAGGGAGCAACTGAAGGCCAGGTTTAAAGACGAGCTCCACAAGTTGTACGAGTGAGACATTTTCTTGGCTCATTATGGAATAAATCTCTTTAAACTTGTACCAGAATGCCAAGCTTATTGAATGTAATTTAATAATTCTCTACTACGATTTTGAGGCTGTAACGTTTGACCTTATTCTGAGTGTATTGTGGTCTTCGGAATTATTATTATTATTATTATTATTAGTACTATTAGTGTTACTATTATTATTATTATTATTATTATTATTATTAATTTTTGGCAAAAACAATATCTATAGCTACTTATTCGTCTTATAATATTTTACTCTATAGCAAGTCACTGACTGTCTCATTTTGCTCATCGCTTTTATTTTATATGCAGGACGGTGATCGGTGAAGAGTTTGAGCCGATATGAAAAATTACGTCTTTAATATTTATTTATTAAACATTTTTAAAACGTAGTTTAAAATGAATGCGGAAAACCGTGTGGTTTCGTTTTGCCGTTGGAGATTCAATTCAGATGGGACTAAATCAAGGTTAACAGTTGTCAAATTTGTCAAGTCTATTACACTGAATATTTTTGGAGTCTGAGCTTGCTCCTCAAATTAACATTTCGGGTGATATGCATAAATTAAAATTTTAAATAGTCGTTTTGAGTTGTCTAACCCCTGAACTGCTCATCATATAATAGGAGGCATTTTTGATGTGTATGTCAGAGTTGAAAAGTCACTTTTTATTCACAAAATTGTTATAACGATAACGAAATCGTTATGAATTAATTATTCATTATCGAAATCGTTATAATAATAACGAAATCGTTATGAGTTAATTATCTATTTTAAGTGTGGTTAGATATATTCATCTCTAAATACTAGTCAACATGACTTACAACACATTATCAAGTGCCCATGACTTGTCAGAATAATTTAGAAGTTCAAATTTTAATTTAACGATATTATCCACTTAATTATATTCAAATCGTTATAACGATAATTATATTGGTTTCATTTTAAAATTCATTTTAAGTGATTGTCCAGAGGCGTTCAACACGTGAATGGCACACCATATAATAACATACATTTTTTAATGTGTGTGCAGTACTTGAAATGTCACTTTTTATTCACAGTAATCTCCGCTCAATTCCGAAGATATCAAAATCGATATAATGATAACAAAATTGTTATGAGTTAATTATCTATTTTATGTATTTGATTAGAGGTGTGCATCTCTAAGTACCAGTTAATACGCACAACACATTAATGAATATTTATGACTTATCATAATAATTTAGAAGTTCAAATTTTAATTTAATGATGCTATTCACTCAGCCCTATTCAAATCGTTTTAACAATAATTATATAAATTTTATTTTAAAATTCATTATAATGATCGTCCTGAGCCGTCCAACCCCTGAATGACTCCCATATAATATGAGACATTTTTGACACGCATGTTGGAGTTGAAAGGTCATTTTTTTATTTACGCCAGTTTTCGCTCAATTTTAAAGATATCGAAATCGTTATAATGATAATGAAATCGTTATGAGTTAATTATTTATTTAGGTGTTTGATCAAAGATGTTCATCTCTACATCTTGGTTAATACGACTCACAATATATTAAAAAATGTTTATGACTTGTCAATATAAATTAGATGTTTAAATATTAATTTACTGGTACTATTCATTCAATCATATTCAAATTGTTATAACGATATAATATCACTGTCATTTTAAAAATCATTTTAAGTATTCGTCTAGAGTTGTCTAACCCGTGAACGACTCACTATAAAATAAGATACATTTTTTGACGTGTGTGTAGCATTTGAAAGATCACTTTTTATTCAAGGTGTTCATCACTCAATATTAAAGATATCGAAATCGTTATAACGATAACAAAATCGTTATAAGTTAATTATCTATTTTAAGTGTCTGATTGATATGTGCATCTCTAAATACTAGCCAATACGATTAACAATACTTACAAATGCTTATGACTTATCAGAATATCTTAGAAATTCATATTTTAATCTAATAACATTATCCACTTAATCATATTCAAATCGTTACAACGATAATTATATAGGTTTTCATTTTAAAATTTATTTTAAATGGCCGTCTAGAGGCGTCCAACCACCCGTGGATGGCTCACTATATAATAATGGACATTTTTTGACGTGCACGCGTGACTTGAAATGTCACTTTTTATTAGCGGCGGTCTTCGCTCAATTCTAAAGATATCGAAATTGTTATAATGATAAAGAAATCGTTATGAGTTAATTATTCATTTGAAGTGTTTGATTAGAGGTGTGCGTCTCTAAATACTAATCAATACGACTCATTACACAATAAGAAATGCTCATGAATTGTCGGAATAACTTCGAATTTTAAATTTTAATATAATTGTCACTATTCACTAAATCATATTCAAAGCGTTGTAAAGATAATTGTTTCAGTTTCATTTTAAAATTCATTTTAAGTGGTTATCCAGAGGTGTCCAATCCCTGAACGGCTCACCATACAATAGGACACATTTTTTGACGTGCATGAAGACGTTGAAATATCACTTTTTATTCACGGTAGTCTCTGCTCAATTATAAATATATCTAAATCATTGTAATAATAAAGAAATCGTTATGAGTTAATTATTCATTTAACGTGTTTGATCAGAGGTGTTCATCCCTAAATACTTGTCAATACAACTCACAACACATTAAGAAATGTTTATAACTTGTCAATATAACTTAAATTTTCAAATACTAGCGGGTTAATTACACCTAACGTCCTAGCCTTTTAAGTAATTATAGATCACGTCCTCAAACTTTAATTTTCCTTCTATGGGCCCTCATCCTTTAAGGAAATCCATTTTAGTTCATTTTGACATAAGACGTGTATTTTGTTAGTTAATGGCACGAAAATTTTTGATAAAATATAAAAAAATAAATATTTTAACATATTTCAATTTAAAAAAATAAAAATAAAAATAAAAAAAGAAAAATGCAGAGGCTGCCAGAAATGGTAGCTGGCTAATAGAAATGACAACAGTGCAGTGGTTGTGTTGCCGCCATTTCCAATAGCACAGTTCCTCCCAAGAGAACCTCTTTGCCTCTCATTTTTTTTAAAAATTAAAATATGTGAAAATATTTATATTTTACCAAAAATGCCCCAACTATTAAAGGACGAAATGGAAGTTTTCCCTTAAAACGGACTAAAATGGGGATTCATTAAAGGTTGATGACCCACATTAGGAAAATTAAAGGTTGGGGACATTACGTGTAATTAACCCAATATTAATTTAATAACACTATTCACACAATGATATTCAAATCGTTATAACAGCATTATAACGTTGTCATTTTAAAATTAATTTTAAGTGATTGTTTAGGGGTGTCTAACTCTTGAACGGTTCACCATATAATAAGAGATATTGTTCGACGTGCATACAGAACATGAAAGGTCATTTTGTTTAATTGCAGTGTTTGCTCAATCTTAAAGATATCAAAATCGTTATAATGAAAACAAAATCGTTATGAGTTAATTATCTATTTTGAGTGTTTGATTAGATGTGTACATCTCTAAATACGAGTCAATATGACTAACAACATATAAAGAAATACTCATGACTTATTAGAATAACTTAGAAGTTCAAATTTTAATTTAATGATACTATTCACTCAACTATATTCAAATCGTTATAACGATAATTATATCAGTTTCATTTTAAAATTTATTTTAAGTAGTCGTTCAAAGGTATATAACATTTGAAAGAATCACCATAAAATAAAAGACATTGTTTGACGTACATGCATGACTTGAAGGTCACTTTATTTCACGGTATTTTTCACTCAATCCTACAAATATCGAAATCGTTATAACGATAATGAAATCGTTATGACTTGCTAGAGGTGTTCAAATCTAAATGCTAGTCAATACGACTAACATCATATTAAGAAATGATCATGACTTGCTAGAACAACTTAGAAGTTTAAATTTTAATTTAATGATATTATTCACTCAATCATATTCAAATCGCTATAACGATAATTATAACGGTTTCATTTTAAATTTCATTTTAAATGCTCGTCTAGAGGTGTATAACATGTGAATGACTCAACATATAATAAGAGACATTGTTTGACGAGTATGCAAGACTTGAAAATGTCACTTTTTATTCACAGCAGTTTTCGCTCAATGCTAAAATACTGAAATCGTTATAACGATAACGAAATCATTATAAATTAATTATCTATTTTAAATGTTTGATTAGATATGTGCATATCTAAATACTAGTCAATAAGACGCACAATATATTAAGAATTGCTCATGACTTGTTAGAATAACTTAGAAGTTCAAATTTTAATTTAATGTCACTATTTACTCAATCATATTCAAATCGTTATAATGATAATTACATCAGTTTTATTTTAAAATTTATTTTAAGTGGTCGTCCAAAGGTGTATAACATGTGAACGACTCACCGTATAATAAGAGACAGTGTTTAGCATACATGCAGGATTTGAAAGGTCACTTTATTTCATGGTAGTCTTCGTTCAATTCTAAAAATATGTAAATCATAATAAAGACAAAGAAATCGTTATGAGTTAAGTATCTATTTTCGGTGTTTGATTAGAAGTATTCATCTTTATATACTAGGTAATATGACTAACAATACATTAAAAAATGCTTATAACTTGTCAAAATAACTTAGAAGTTCATATTTTAATCTAATAACATTATTGACACAATCATATTCAAATCATTACAATGATAACTGTATCTATTTTCATTTTAAAATTCATTTTTTTAAGTGGTCGCCTAGAGGCGTCCAGCCCTCGAACGACTCACTGTACAATAACAGACATTTTTTGTTGTGCATACAGGACTTGAAAGGTCACTTTTCAATCACGGCAGTCTTCGCTTAATCCCAAATATATCTAAATTGTTATAATGATAACGAAATAGTTATGAGTTAATTATTCATTTGAAGTGTTTGATTAGAGGTGTGCATCTCTTAATATTAGTCAATACGACTCATAACACATTAAAAATGCTCATGAATTGTCGGAATAACTTCGAAGTTCAAATCTTAATATAAATGTAACTATTCACTCAATCATATTCAAATCATTATAACGATAATTATATCGGTTTCGTTTTAAAATTCATTTTAAGTGGTCGTCCAAAGGCGTTCAACCCGTGAATGGCTCACTATGCACAGACATTTTTTAACGTGCATGCAAGACTTGAAAGGTCATCTTTTATTCGCGACAGTCTTCGCTTGATCGTAAAGATATTAAAATCATTATAACGATAACGAAATCGTTATGATAAACTTATCTATTTTAGGTGTTTGATTAGATGTGTGCATCTCTAAATACTAATCAATATGACTCACAACACGTTAACGAATGCTTATGACTTGTCAGGATAACTTATAAGTTCAATTTTAATCTAATGACATTATTTACTCAATCAT
>CAVNYN010287122.1:0-21683 GCA_963692815.1 Nyctanthes arbor-tristis
TATTGAAAGCTTCAACCACCTCTACTTTAGCATTTTCAGGAAACCTCCTTCCCAATTCTTCTACAAATACGGTCCAAGTAGGATTGGGATATTTGGCCTTAAAGTTTTGATACCAAATATCAGCCCTCCCCTGTAAATACATAACTGCAATATTGATTTTCATCCCCTCCCCTACTTTGTAAATCAGAAAATATTTTTCAGCCTTTCTTACCCATTCTCTCGCACCATCTCCATTAAAGAAGGGGAAATCAATTTTGGGAATTCTACCATTCATATCATCATCATTTCTATTGAAGAGATTAACAGTATTACCAGATCCCACTACCAGCGTAGCATGCAGCTGGAGTGCCCTCAATCGCTTTCTCTTTCCCAGCACTGCTGCTACTCGCAATTTTACCAGCAACCGCAGCCTCAAATAGAATTTTCATTTCACCTAGTTGCTGATCGTACTTTCCCATCTGCTGGTCTATTTTGCCCATCATGACATCCATTTTCGAATCCGTCCTTCCCGGCTTCTCATGCAAATCCTGAACTGTATCTTTTAATTCAGAAATTTGTTTTTGGTAACCGATGTTATCCATCTCTATTCTCGCGACACTCTCTTCCAGCTTTTCAATGGCCTTGGCTCTAGTTTCATGAGCCATTCTCCTACTCTGATACCAATGTCACAAACTGGCCCTCAAATGAATTGAAAATATGAACACCACCACAAAATCAGTTGGGATTAACAACCCAACTGAGGTTTATATTAATAACAAAGGGAAATTACAGAAGGTAAGAGAGAGATGAGAAGAAGAAGAAGAAGAAGAAGAAGAAGAAGAAGAAGAAAGTGTAGAGGATACAGAGAATCAGGAAGGGAAAATTGAGAACAAAATCCTAACTAACTTCCACTCCTCTCACATGCTCCTCTTAAGCAATGAAAACGACAGGAATTGAAAATAATAAATGCGTTAACAATTTAAAAAAAAAAACACAATATACGAATTAACAAAGCTGAAATAAAATAACGGCGTCGTATTTGGATTTCAAAAAGTAGTTGGCTGGCGGTTGGCAATTCTCTTTCCCCTCTTCTTCTGCATTCTCCATTCTGGCCATGCTTCTGCCTTTTCTTCCACTGCTGTTTTGTGACAAAACATTGAGATACTGCAGACCTCTTTTCCACGAGAAAAATAATTATTCCTCCACGTCGAGTTAATCAGACTAGTTATTTCAATCACTAACGACTCAATCATTTCCTTGAACTATAAATTTCATAACCTAATAATTCGCAGATAAAATGGTGCATTACACGAAAAAGCAAAGAAAAACGGACCTTGTTAATCAGGCCACGCATAAACACGATGCCCGTGTTCAGTTTCAGAAATTTCGTTGACGCCGCTGTACCTTCCATTTGTGGCCGAAGCAACAGGACCCAATCGACGCGTACCAGAGAAAAGGCACGAACTGGTAGAATTCTTCTGCGAGTAAGCTGGGAATAATTTCCCCCGTCTAAGCAGCCAGCCTGGAAATTCGAGACGGCAACAATTATGGTTGGGTTAACTGAAAATTTATTTGTGCAATGCATAATATTAATATAGCGTGAGATAAAGAGAGGACAGTGGCATACGGTTGAGGAATCCTAATGCCATCGCTGAGGAAGAAATTGCTAGAGCCATACGGTGGTGCCTCTGCCGCGAGTGACTGTTGGTTGTGACTTGTGAGTTGGTGACTCGACGTTTACATGAGTTTGCGAGTTTGGCCTTAGTAGCAATCTAGTAACCAATCTATTCTTTATCCTCAACTTTGAATAACTAATACTAAGTATGGGAGTTTGTGACGGTAATAGCTTTAATAAAAATCGGAAGCCGAAGAGTTAGATATCTAAGGGTCTGTTTGGCACCCGTTATAATCAAGAATGTTATAAACATCAATTATTGGTCCATCGAAAAATGCGTGTGAGTTGACCTGTGACAATTTTTTTCCTTTTTATAACGCTCATCCACCATTTGACTGGAAATTTTATTCCTTTCCCGTAAATCAAATTCCATGTGTTAAATGGCCGATGCCTCTTGGGAGGGTGGTTGTGCTCACGTGAATGGGGGAAACGGGAGTTGTCAAATCTTGTGTCATTTTTTGTCAAAAAGATATAATAGATATTATAAACATAGTGATTATAACTAGAGTCAAACGGAGCCCAAGAAACAGACTCCTTTCCTCAGAGGGAGGAATGGGGATGGAAGTAGGGCCAAACATCTTTTAGTGTGACAGGTGGAAAAACCTTTTTGTCATAGTGTTGCTATGTGTTATACTCAGAAAAATTTTACCTTAAGCAAACCTCCTATCATTGTCAGACAGGCTTTCATATTATTGTATCAGTCGCAAGTCCCATTTATTACATTAATCAATAAAATGCACTTTGATAGGTGATAATAGGGATGACATATAGTGATAATGCCTACTCACAGTGGCTATTGTAAAATTATATATATATATATATATATTATCTCCAGACTCCAATCATGTTTTGCAAAATGCCCTATTATTGAAAAATATTTAAAACATGTACATCTGGTAATGTATATCATTATTAGAGGTCGGATCGTTTAAATGCAGACGGTTGGCATTTGAAAATTTCCTTTTCTCGTCAAGATTTTGTGGTTTAATGGTAGTTGTATACATTTCTACACCCTATACCAGAGTTCGATTCCCCTCCCTTAAAAACTCCTTGTAATGGTCAAAAAGAAAATTTTCTTCTCTCTTTCACTGGTCCATATAAAAAGCGCTGCCACGATAATATGTCCCGACTGATAAGAAATCAATTTTCGACATGGAATATATTTGTTCCAAACTGAATAAAAAGTTCCAACTATTTAAAAGAAATTTTTACCTCCAAAATTTCAACATGCTCATGATTTTTATCAAGCGTAAAAATAACCAATTACCACCAATTTTCCAGCTTCCCTTCAAGATTTATCCTTCACCAGGCCAACCGATCCTTACATCTATGTGTGGAGGATGTGTGTATACGAATACTTGAGTATTAGATGTCTGGTGCCATTATAGATCGGAAGAGCGTCGTAAATCATCACACTCGTTTTAAATCACATTACCGGCGATATTAATTATATCACAATATTTGTCTTGTACCGTTTCCAATGCTTGAATATTTTCAAGGCATGCAAATTTGATAGACGTTTTATTAGATTGTTTAATTTCTCCATATCTAGTAGTTATTTGTGTGTTTTGTTATGTTAAAATATTTATTTATGTTTAGTTTAGTTATTTATTATAGGATTAAGGGAAGACTAAAAAGAGTCGAGTTCGGGCGTATTTTGTAAAAATTTTAGAGCTCGGGGACTAAGCCGTTAGATGACAAAACATGAAGGGGCGAAAAGAAAAGAAAAAAAAAGATAAATAGACTAGTGCTGCGGCACCGCATATTGGTGCGCCCACACCAGTGTGGGAAAAATCGAGAGAAGTGCAGAACTTCTGGTACAGCCCACCATTTGATGGTGCGCTTGCACCAATACGTTAGGAACTGGACAGAACACACGGTGCGATCGTACCATTCCCCTGTACAGTTGCACCATCTCCTTTCATGAAATTTTTTTATTTTTCTTGTCTTTCTAAAATTCTTTTTATGGTAAACTTGTGTACACGATTTTTACTCTTCTCTTAGGGTTTTTTAGACTGTATTTAAGAGGGTCATGTCTTACAGATAGATACACAACTTCATACAATAATTTACTTTTATAACAAAAACAACGTTGGAAGAAGATTTTCTCGAGTGAGCCCACAAGGCTAACTTTTTTCTTCTTCCAGTTCAAGGAGATGTTTTAGTCAATTTTAGTAACATTGTTTCTTACTTTCTTGTGAAATTGCT
The DNA here is from genome assembly GCA_963692815.1 of Nyctanthes arbor-tristis. NCBI lineage: Eukaryota > Viridiplantae > Streptophyta > Magnoliopsida > Lamiales > Oleaceae > Nyctanthes > Nyctanthes arbor-tristis. The sequence goes on from CAVNYN010287122.1 coordinate 3,863, forward strand.
TATGTTATTCTATTTTTCTACGTTTATGAATATTGACTGTTTGATCTAGTTTAGCCCCACTACGTTGAACAATTGATTTTATATTGCTAGAGTTGGGGTTTCAATTTGTAATTGTTGTTTATCCTAAATCTCAAGTATCAACTAATAATTGTTAATCATTAGGGATAACACAACCAAAGTTAAATAGATCGAGCTTGTGAATTATTGTTTAGATTAACTTATTCTCTTAATTCTTCATGCAATCGTTGTTCTAAATTTAGAGAGCTTATTATAGGTTGTCTAACCGGTTAGGTCTAATTGAATAACTTGTTTTAATCAGATATACTTAAGGGAAAATACAGGTAGCAGAGCATGGCGTTGCCTAGAATTGATAGTTTTACAAGAAAATAGGAGCAACATTGCAATTGATTACTATCTTTTATGTGAATGGCACAATTGAACTGAGAACTGGAATTAACGTTTATCTTCTTACTTGTGTTTGTGAATATGTTTTAATTGTTTTATTCTTTTCTTTTTATTAATTTTAGTTCAATATCTTTCAAAACTCTCCTATTGCTAGTTGACACGCAATAATTCTAGATATTGAGAAAATGAATGTTTAGTGGTTACTTGGGTAGCTTGAGGTCTGTAAAGGAATTGAAGGATGAAATGAGTAAAACACCATATGGCGGTTAGATACGATGGGCACGTGTAAAAAATTTGGCAAAACCCTAGCTCTAAAGTAATCCCTATAAATAAAACTGTGATGATAAGAAATCAGGCATAACAATACAACCCAAGTTCTTTGCTTCTACACGGTATACACCCGCATCTTTACTATATTAGTCTTCTTACTTGATTGTCGAATGACGAAAGCTACCACTGCCCCCACCGGTTGTATTGTCTTTGTTTGTTCCAAGTGCGTAGGTCTTTGTTTCATCCTTCAATTCCTTTTCAGTTGTGCACTTCACATAGAAAATAACAATCAATAGTAACGTCGTTCTTACATTCTTGCAAAACTATTAACTCTAGATAACAATAAGCTATGCTATCCGAATTTTTCCTTAAGCGTATCTAATTAAAACAAGCTCTTTAATTAGACCTAACTATTTAGACCATCCAATTCGAGAATTACGTAAAAAACCAGTATTAATTTAGATCACTTGATGTTAATTTTTTGTCTCAATTGTTTTTGTTTGATCGACTTACGATAAATATTTGGTCGCGTGTCGACATATTCCAACTCCCTCCTTATTCCCATGTAAAAGACCTGTGCACTTGGAACAAACAAAGACAACACAACAGGTGGAGATAGTGGCGGTTTTCGTCCACCGACAATCAAGTCAGAAGGCTAATGTAGTGAAGATGTTTAGAAGCAAAGAACTAGGGTTGTATTGTTATACCTGATTTCTTACCATGACAGTTCTATGTACAGGGATTAACTTAGAGCTAGGGGTTTACCGATTTTTAACACGTGTCTATTATATCTAACAGCCAGATGGTGTTTTACTCCTTTCATCCTTCAATTCCTTTACATACCTCAAGCTATCCAAGTAACCACTGGACATTCCTTTTCTCAATACTAATTGGTTTTAAAATGATTGACAATCTTAGTTAATGGTGATGGGTATCAGCCAGGATCATCATTTGCATGAAGGGTTAAGACTTGAGGACTTATAAGCAACCGCCGAATCTTCCTAGCCATTTTTAGCCTAAAATCTCGTTACCCTGAGAAAGTCTGGGGTATAGAGTCAGGATTAGCAATGACCATTGGGGGAAATATATTATACTGGCATGAGATTCGAGTGGGATCACATCTACTCCAGGTTCTGGGTATAGGGTCAAGATTAGTAATTACTATCAGAGGGAATTATATTATGCATCCGAGTGGGAAGGGCCCGAGGGGCATGGAGAGCGATCACCCGGCAAAATCGGTCACCGCAATAGTGATCGCCTCGGCAAAATTTTTTCCCTGAAAATTGCAGCCAAACATGGTGGAAAATAAATGGATTAATAGGGGATGAAAAATGGATCAGAAAAGGCCTATTTTTGAAGCCCATTTCCAGTTAATCTTTAAAGTCCAAAGCCCAATTAATTAGTTTAATTTAAACCCACTTACTTTACCTAATTTCTTGCATTGTTATGTATCTGAATTTCGAAAGAGAAGAAAATTAAGTCATTATGTATACTTGAATTTTATACATCAATATATTTACCTACATTTTCGACTTAGGTCGTCAAATAGGGTTTTTATGCAAAAATTTATTAATAATTTAATTCTTTTTAAACTAGGTAAACATTTAAAGAGGTTAGTTATTAACATTTTAGTTTAGAGACATCCTTCAAAATGTTCATATATCAACATTATATTAGTTTATGCAAAAGACATGACGTATATAAACTTACGTTAATATAAATGACATAATATCATGTAAATATTTTTGCCAGTAACCTTCTTTTTAATTTTCTTTATCTTCATTTTTTTTTCTTTTAACATTTGTACTAGATCAAGGTATAATAGTTGCGTGCAATTATTAATAGATTACTTTGGATGCTTAGATGATTATTCGTCCCATTTTTAGTGAATCATGATGTATTTACATTAATACATATATAGCTCTAATTTTATAATATATAAGAGACCTATTTCTATGGTACTAAATTTACAAATGAGTTTAATATTTTTTTACGAGTCCCGTTATAGCACCATACAAACCATATACTGCGGCACCACACAGACTACGTGGCATGAGATCGAGCCACATGCACACCACGTAAGCTGTGTAGTGTCGTAGTTTATGGGTTTGTATGATGCTATAACATTTCAATTTTTTTACTCCCAACATACTCTGCCACTGAGAGTGGGACCACACCGGCTCCCATGCCTCGCCAAGTAGAATGAGGTAAGTGTCAATTGTATTTTAGTGACACATATTAACTTTTGCTCGATCTTGATTCTAACCGATTTGTGTAATCATGGCTGAGATTAATCTATAATTATATGTAAAACTTTAAAATCATTATATTATAATAATCTAATTATTCTCTACAAAATTGAAGGTTCTTTGAATCTTCCCCTCCCCCCTCACATGCACATCATGCAAGATGAAATTTTTCTAGACCACTTCATGTAGTGTGCATCTATACACCTATATAATAATAATAAAATATAAAGGGTGTCATAATGGCATCTCTCACAAACACCATAAAACTACTATCATATAACTATAAGATCTACATGAATGATGAAACTATCTGAACTATCATCCTATATAAATTTATGAACTTACAAGTTACAGTAAAAAAAAATGTTCACCCAAAAAAAAAAAAGAGTATAATTTTAGATACTTGATATACAATATCACAACTCTCGAAAAACACAACCACAATAATATAAATAAATAAATAAATAAACAAAAAGTCAGCATAATAATAGTGGCTGCAAAGTGGTTGTTTGGTGCTATGTTCTTGTATGATGCATCCAGGAACTACAAACGAATAAAATATGTCAATTTGCCCATAACGGCTATGTCTTTTAGTACGACATACAAATGTTAAGACCTTAACTCTTAAGGAAAGAAAACCTATCATCAATTGAATATTCTTCAAATTGATACACATGATATTTTATCATTTCTAGAAATAGAATTATAAATGCTCTGTCTTTCTTTATTTAACATGCAACTTGTCACATGCAATCGTGTTAAACTCAACATTACTTAAGGGAGAAAATTCTCTAATATATATATATATATATATATAAATATAATTGAAGCATTTCTGTCTCAGCCTAACTGATAGTTGGACAGGAAATTCAAAAATTCAATACCTACTAAAATTTCACATGTTCTAATAATTTATTTTTTATTTTTTACATTCCCCTGGAAAAAAACTTTCATAAATCAAATCTTGTATAAAATCTCTATTTTCAAAAAAAAAAATGTTATATAAAATCTCAATAACATGCTAGTTAGGCTGCCGTATGTTTGAGCACATGGTCATGGATAAGTGGGGAATTAGGATATATGAGATGAAAAGAAAGTTGGTAGATATTTTGGATAACACAGAAAAAAAAAAGAAAAATCTAATTTAGGTGAATTTTGTGACAAGATTTTTTGGGATATAAAGAAAAGTGTGTCAAGTTAGATCAATTGTTGATGCTTAAGGATTGGAATAAACAGAATTGTTGATAATCCCACAGTCATATGGGGGGAATCATTTTCAGGTTTGGAATGGTCTAAACTCGACATATATATATATATATATTCATTCTAACACATGAGTACTGTACGGATCAATTGATCAAGGAATGGAAGGAAGCTTTTATTCTGTTTCCAATGGCCGACTTCAGCCTCAAAATATACTTTTTCTATTTAAAAGAAGTACTCTGTTTCAATCAGGTCGGCAAGTTCAACCAGTTTGGTCGGGTTGATTGTTTAGTGCAGTTTCAACACATACATCTATCACATGGTCTAACTAAAAAATATTAAATACTTAAAAAGTACTAAAGATTTAAGGGTAATTTACACTTAATGTCCCCAACCTTTTAAGTATTAATAGATCATGTCTTCAACTTTTATTTTCCTTCTGTGAGTCATCAATCTTTTAAGAAATCTCCATCCAAGTCCCTGGTAATGGAAATTCCTCCGTTAAGTTGAGGGCATTTTTGGTAAAATATAAAAAAATTATATCTTAATTTGAAAAAAGAAAGAAAAATTGGGGGAGGGAGACCCCCCTTTTGGGCTGCCATTTCTAGCAACCTTCCGGCAACATAGAGGGGAAGACCCCCCTGTTGCCAATTCTAGCAAGCGTTTAGTAAAATATTTTTTAATTAAAATATTTATTTTTTTGTATTTTACCAAAAATGCCCCAACTTAACGGAGCAAGTGGACGTTTTCCGTTACTAGAGACTTGGATGGGGATTTCTTAAAAAGTTGAGAACCCACAAAAGGAAAAATAAAAGTTAGAGACATGATCTATTAATACTTGAAAGGTTAGGAACGTTAGGTGTAAATTACCCAAGATGTAATGCTCCTGACCAATAAAAATTAAGACAATTAGATAGCCAATAAATTTTATTTATCTATATTCAAATTTAACTGTACGGATGATTTAGTTAATCATATGTAAATTGCCATCGACAACAAATAGTAAAATAATGGAGAAACATCATGATATTTCAACGGTTCTTTTATGGTGTCCAAAGGACAATGTGATAACACACTATTGAGTGTGTTGGGTGATGTGTGGGTGTGTTGGGTGATTCATCACCTAACACACCCAATAGTTTGTTGTCATACTGTCCTTTGGACACTATAGGACAACATAGACTGTGCTGATATTTCAATGCATGCAACTGTGGCAAATATACTTCCGTTCCTTTTAAAAACACTGGCCCTTTTAACCAATACAGTGACGTCACATGATAATTTACAAACTAGTTTGTAAACTTTTTTTTGTTGTAATGTCCAGAGGGGAGGGTTCCGGTCAGGTTCCTGCAGTTGGCAGTAATTTGGAAGAAACCCTACAAGAAAGAAAACCTTGAGTTGGTCAACCGACAGCGGATTATAAATGGTGCAAACAAATGGAAATGGTATATAGAAGCTGAAAAACCACGCAGTTTTCTGCTAACTAATAATATCCTCAGAATCCCACTTGGAGGTTGGAAACATCTCTCTCTCTCCCCAGATTTTCTGTTGAAGTTTTTACACAGAGACGACGCACATCATTTTGGTAGAGCTATGGTGTTTACTCCCAGTTTAGGTGGCAGTAGACTCGACCGGTGACAAACACAAGGCTCTATCCATGTCTATGAGAGATGTTCAGTTCTTGATTCTAAGATTATGCTCCATCCAATCAAAGCAGGCCAAATTATGGGAATAATCTTAAAATATTAATACTTTGTTGTCTTCTATATATTATTATTACGTATGTCATGAGGCTTTAACACTTGAGGAAACCGACGCGCTAAAAATTAATGATAAAACTGTCAACAGCCTTTTAGTATTATTACGTAACACATGCATCCACTAGATGAATGAACAAAAAACCATTTTATATATTCCAAATCTTGAAACCTGGTACCCAGATTTTCCGTTCACCATACCTGGTACAATGAACTGAGGCTCAACAATTGGATAATTCATTAAAATCCAATCCCTCCTTACTTGAAACTATATATACCATCCAACAGAAACTGGTTTTTGTAATTTGGTTTCTGGTCTGGTACGCTGGTTTTGCAGCGTCTCTGTACCTGGCAACATTGAATTGAATTTGATATATAGCAGTGACTCTCATTTCCCCATGTCCGTGTTGCCTAGCAGTGTCACCTATATGGCACAAGTCATTCGATATGGGGAGGAAGAGAGCGAGACGTTCCATACATTCTTCGAGTGTTGGCTTGTCGAGCAAAGCCAGCACCTTGAAGAACTTGTCTCGGCAGCTAAACAACAACAGGAGCATCAAGATAATGGGAACACAGGTAAAGAAGAGTTTGAGGCCAGCGTTTTGCGTCCTCTTATCCACCGTGTAGTGCAGCATTATGAGCATTACTACAGGGTGAAAGTTAGGTGGGCAAAACACAATGTGTTAACTATGTTCAATCCGTCCTGGACGAGTAGTCTGGAGGATGCTTTCTTGTGGATTGGTGGATGGAGGCCAAGTATGGCTTTTCACTTATTGTACTCCAAGTCAGGGCAACAATTCGAGGCTCGACTTTCTGAGTTGATACGAGGTATCAGTACATGTGACTTGGGAGATCTCGCACCAAGTCAACTCGGCCAAGTGAATGAATTACAGAGGAAAATCATAAAGGAAGAGAAGGAGATCAGTGAGAAGCAGGCAAAGCATCAGGAGACAATTGCAGACTCGGCTATGGTTGAACTGTCACATGTTGCTTCCGAGTTACTGAGGGGAGGCGAAGGCAGTCAAGATAGGGGTGAGATAGACGAGCATCAGGTCGAGGAAATAGATGGCGTCGAAGGAGGAAGGCCTGGTTGAAGTCTTGCTAAGGGCAGATGAATTAAGGATGAAAACTATTAAAGAAATTCTCAAGATCTTGACTTCAATACAGGGTGCCCATTTCTTGATTGCTGCCGCTGAATTACACTTGAGGGTTCATGAATGGGGTAAGAGATCGGAAGAGCACACGTCTGAAGTGCCACCAATCTGGTGCAGAAGTGCACCAGCAATAAGAATAGATTCAGACGTGTTTGGTAAGGTAGGCTGACGATGAACTGATATTAAGAATCCTTATGTCTATTACTGTGGGCGTCAAACATGTCTTCTGTTTCTTTTTTGATTTTTTCCCTTTTCTTTTTGGTAGTTGTAGTTCTTACCAGGTTTAAGAATATAGAATATATATCAGAATGTATTATGAAGATGGTTTGGAAATTCTGTTGTGTTCGTCAACTAACTGTTCAAGATAACTCTCTGGCCGGAGCTTTATTAAGTGAGTACTTATTTATCCCTTATCTTAAGAGCCTTTTAGATTAGTCTCTCTTTTTCTTGGATTTATAGAATGGCAAAACAGAAAACATCCAAAGTTTTTATTTTGATAGATTTCACATGCTATGCTTGAGATATAGACAAAAGCATCAGATGCTACTACAAGCACTCAGAGAATGAGCCCTTTTATTCCGATGGGAAATGGAAACAAAATGGAAACCCAAAAATACAGTGACATACAGACAAAAACTTGCTAATATTACCTAACCCTGCTACTCCATGTAGAAGGCTCCTCTCTCGGATAAGCAAAACCTGGAAAGGCAAAAAAAACAAATACAAATACATTTCAGGAGTTGAAGATTGCACATTTGAAACCATTTGTAATCTCCTATATATTTCCTTGTGCAGATAATCTGCCCCTTTGATAAAGATTATGATAAAGGTAATACCAAGTTTACCTCCTCAGAGCTCATCCTTTACTGGATCCTTTTTTACTGCTTCAGATTCTGTCGATTCAGGTTTGGTCGAGTCAGCATGGTAAGGCTTGTCCCGGTTCTTTTGAATGAAGTCTATGATGTCCTCCTTGGTTCTATCTCCCTCATAAGACAACAAGGTACCACTTGCAGATCTGAAGTACAAAGTAGGGTATCCTTGAACATCGAAAGTGTCAACTGGGACATCATTAGCCGTAGCATCCTGTAATGGTTAACAGAACAACACAATCACATCCAGCATCATGATTAATTTAATCTATATGATCTCAAATTAATTGAACGAGCATCATTTTCCCCAAGATGTCATTGATAAGATGCCTAGTATCATCCATGAATTGAAGGGGCACTCGATTTGTGTGAAATCACTACAAGTTACCCTCTAGAGCATAAATCATTCTATTGTACCAGTTTTGCAATCATGACATCAGGATCATTTTCAAATGAGATGGCAACTTCATCCAAGATGGGAGCCAACTTCTTGCAGTGTCCGCACCACGGTGCATAGAATTCTATCAGAACTGCAGCATAAAAAGGCAGGAGATTAACCTAAGTTCAGACCTTATTGATGAAATGGATATGCAGTAACATAGAAGTATGTGCTTGTTCTCGCAAGGGGCATTCAATTTCTAGCACCAATATAATCAATGTATGCAAAACAGTTTGTCCATAATTTAAAGGAGAAAAGGAAAAGAAGAAAACCACATATGAAGTCCTGGGTAAAACTTAAGCCCAGGGGTACACAGTAAGTAAAAGGAGTAGATAAATGAAAATGTTGGTCTTGTACAGGCCGTATCAGCCATATATACCAGAAACAGAAACCAAAGCTATATCACAAGGAACACTTAGAAGTTCTAGAACAAACCGTTCTTGCCGGAGTTGAAAACCATGTCCTGAAGGCTGTCGGTAACAACCACCTTGACAGGTTCATTGTTAACTTCAGGAATTGGCTCCGATCTTACGAATGGCTTCACTTTACCTTCCTGTAGCCATTTATGGAAAATCAATATTCAAAATATGGCAACTTTATGAGAATACATACAATCACATACAAAAAACTTTGCAGAGAAAGATATTTGATGTCTTTTGAATGTGTAAAATAATTTAACAGTTTTTAAGTTTTCCCCCTTTCTTTAATTACTTAACAGTTGAAGTCTTAAAAGGGATTTGAATCACCATTAGTAGTTAGAAATAGCATTACCATGTAATCTTTTAACCATGGTGCAATCTGAGCAGGTTCTATGTTTGCCTTGAGATATTTCTGACTATTAGTTGTCTGTATAATAAGAAGAGGTGCCTGATCCTCCATAAGCCCAAAGTAGCTTGGATTATTTCTTTTTTGAAGGTTCGTGTTACTTAGCTATTTCTTTCTTGCCAAGAAATAGCAAATCAAATGATCAAGTCTAAGGATCCATGAGAACAAATAACAACCTGGAAAGCACCTTGACTGGCTTCAGTATCGCCAAACAGAAAGCTTATGCCCTTCCCTTTGAATGTCACAGCAACCTCCTTGTAATCTGACTGGAAAGAGTCAAGCTCTTTGCTGAAGTTCACAAAAAGCATGGCCTGTAACATTGAATTACCTGTTAGAACTACACACTAGAGTAATGAAAATAGAACCTTATGTCCGAAAGTTTGGACTGATATATTGCAGAATCAAAAATTTTGTTTTCAACATATTATATGAGTCCACAGAAGTGAAGTGAATGCAGAAGCTGTAGCAAAAATTATTAAGCAAACAATGATAAACGTTATGATCTTTATGAACTCCCCAACAAGAAGATAAGATGAGAACGTAGCAATCAAATCAAAAGTAGTGGAATAATCTTGCCAAAAGAAAAACTCTTGCACTGGGGATAAAGCACACCTTAAGAGAAAAACTATAATTCAGAAGTTATACCATAATATCAAGATATTTGCAGAATCAAGGCGGCTACATATCCAGTGCAGGCAAAACATTTATTGATAATACAGTCTGCTTTCCTTTTAAAACTGAAACATATTGTGATCTATGAATGAGTTAAACGGTATATAGTTCATAAGAACTTATCAAGCACATAACAAGGGAAGGACTTCGCAGATGTAACCATAATCATAATTATGCATGGTAGTCAGCAAGGGACCTAAAAAAGTAAGTACCTTAGCATTGGGACTCTCAAAGAATTTGTTCACGTATGGATGATTGCTCGGGTCACTGTCAAAAATAGTCACAGTAGGAATGGTAGCTTCTTCAATAAATTTCTCCATTGCATCGACTTGAAAATCCTGCAACAACAATCACAGTCTGACTGTTACCAAAAAGGAAACCACACAGTAAATGGAGTGAGAAAACCCAAATATTTTCTGGAAAAAAGAAAGGAAAAAAATAATGATTGAGAAATACATGAAAATCAACAAACAGTTCATCGAACGGCTTAAGCAAGCGCAGTGTTGGCTTGTTGACCAATTCACCCCGAGGAAGGAGCTTGGCATCAAGGGTGTGACTGAAGTCATAGTCAGAGCGCAACTTTTCTGCCAGAGTCATAAAATTCTCAAATTCTTCTCCAGAGAATTTTTGAAACAGTCCAACCTGAAAGAATATATCAATGATTCTAGTCCTGCATATAATTAACAGATAAACAGAGATTGAACATGGCAAAATAAAGGTAACTGCTTACAACATAGATCTTTTTCTCATCTTTAAAATTGGCAGCATCTTCTACTGATAGATTTCAGCAGATGGAGGACCAACTTGTTTCTTTAAGTAATCAACAATGCCATCAGCATCACGAGGACCTTTGTATTCCTGAATGTTCTTACCTCCATTTCTTAAGATTTTAATGGTGGGGAAACCCTGAACCTCATATTCAGATGCTAGATCTCTGTTTGCTTCATCATTTGCATCAACTTTAGCCAGAACTATGGGAGGATCATGGCTGCTCAGTATTGATGCAGCTTTTTCATACTAACAAATCATCAGAAAGGGATAGAATATCATTAGAAGGATAGTTGAGCATCAACGAAACAAATAGAAATTGAAGAAACTCACTATCTCAGCATAGAAATATTAGAATCTACCTCAGGTGCAAGTGCCTGACAGTGCCCACACCTGAAGAGGGAGACAGAGGTGATTAAGTAGATAAGATAGAAAATAAATACTCTCACTCAGTTCTGGTGACTGAAATTCATTGGTGAGTTAAATTCATGATGACAAGTATGAAACAGTAAATACTAATTAGAGATTACAAGAAAGCTCCCAATAGAACTAACTACAGAGCTAAATGAAAGAACTCATAAATCAGCGCAGTGTTGACTTTTAATAAATTCACGATTAACGGAGGACTTGTGTCCAAAAGGAACCGCGTAAACAACCATGTATATAGAGAAAGCTCTAATTCAATCCGAACAAATAGTTACCCAAAACATACGGTCCGCACTCCGCACAACTAGCAGAGTTCAGCAAACTCAGATTTTGAGCCTAAACATTGAAACTACTGAAAAGAGTAGATCTACACAGTTAACGATACAAAAAAGCACAAAATCCTAGTGTACAGATCACAAGTAACAGCCATAACCTGAATCAAAATTATCGAAAAAATTTCACTGTTTGCTTAAAGATCTAAGTATAAATCAAGCAAATTTTGAAATCAATTTTACATTGGACACAACGTGAATCTTAAAAGAACTGGAAATCACAACAAAATCATATGCATCTATATCCATACATACCAAGGAGCATAGAATTCGACGACGGTGAAGCTATGCTTGGACACAGTATTCGAGAAGTTGGAATGGTCCAAAGTCAACACTTTCTCTGGTTCCCCTGCTGCTAATGCTGATACATTGAGCAAGGCCAAAACAACCACCGAAGTCGCCAAAATGCAATTCCAAACCGTAGAATCCATAGCTAGACACAGCCTTCCCGGATTGTTTTACAAAGATTTTGTGACTGGGAAATGGGAAACGAGAAGTGCATGGTGTTATATAGAATGGAATTTGGGTATCATGACACGGCAACGTAGGATTGGATAAAGGGACGTCAATATTTGTACAGTGCGGAGAGAGATATTTGGGGAATCTAATTTGTGATTTATGTCCTAAAAAATAGTGTTTAATAGCTCTGTTCTAAAAAATTCGAGCCTTGAAATTTGAGTTTCACGTTTCGTCACATTTTGTGTTTTATCACACAATAGTTGTGTTTTTATCTCATATTGTTACACTTAAGCGGGCATAAGTTGAAAGCTTGGCCTTGACATCCACGGCTCACGCTTTTTAGAACACTGTTTAATAGTAAGGTTTTCTTTTAGCATTCAAAAAATAAAAAATAAAAAGATTATGGTTTCCTTTATCAAAACAAGATTTTATTTATTTATTATTATTTTTTTTGGAAAGGAAAATTTAAAATTTAAAACTCTCTCTTCGTTCAATAAAAATAGGTCCATGTGCGTGTGTGTGTATATATATATATATATTTGATCTACATAAGAGGACAAGCCCACAATTAATTGCTATTTTAGTTTTAGATAAGGAAAACAAAAACAAACAATATATATGTAAAAGTTGGACAATATTTGTCCCTAATTGAAATCAATTTACCGACAAATAATTAAAAGAAGCAAAGATTGAAGACTCATATGCAATTAAAAAGAAGGTAAGAGTACAAAGGAAAATTTTGGAATTTTTTTTTTTTTTTTTGAAAAAACAGATGTTCTATTAATTCACGAGTGCTCCCAAAGCAGGAGTAATCAATAAAGGAATACAATCAATTCAATAATAAGAAACAGATGAAACAAGTGCATAGCTCGCAAGAGTATGAGCTAACTTATTCTCATCTCTAGAAATATGTCGACATGACCTACAAGCTAGTTGAGTCAATAAGGTTCGAATATGTTCATAAAGATTTATCAAAGCACCATTCATCGCCGGATTTGCCACCTCTTATACCACCTGGATAGCATCAACCCGAACTTCTTCCAATTGAATGCCCTCATCCGTCATCAGTTGCAGCCCATACCATAGGGGAGATGCTTTCGCCTCCTTCACATTCAACCCGTTTCGACCCTTAACTGCAAGGGCTGCCACTACCACCTCTCTATTGCACATCACACCCCCAAACCCTACTCCTTCCAGACCTACCCTAGCATCAGTCGCCAGCCATAACCCATTGCAACAGCCGTCATTGCCAATCCATCGTGTAATCTGCCTTTGAACCGCCAACCCCCTCTCCTCTCGCAAACTGCGCCCATTTACCTTTTGATATGCATGTAAGCATGCCAAAGCTTGATCACAACCTTTCTCAATGTTCTCCCGATGTCCCTTATGCATCATCGTGTTCCTAGCTTTCCACATCGCCCACCAAAGCATCCCAATTTTCGCCACCACGGCTGCCTCAATGTTTTCCACCACCGCCGTCACCATAACTGCAAAGTCCGACTGAAGCAATGGTTTAATGATCCCTCACAGCCCAGTGTGTTTCTACATCCCAGATCGGAAGAGCGTCGTGTAGGTTTGCCCATACACACCATCCAAAAAGATGCTCATTTTTCTCCCTAACTCTACAAAAAACAAGCACAAGTTATTAGCTATATGGTGTTTATAAAGATTTTCCCCTGTTGGCAGTGCGCCTCATAAGAGTTTCCACAAGAGCACACAAACCTTCGGGGGAACAACACCACTCCAGATAAGTTTCCAAAACCGTGGCTTCCTCGAATAAACCCCAGCCGGGGTAAATTGCACCCCTTTCTTCAACATATTGTGCCCACTTCGAACTGTATATTCTCCACTACTAGTATAGTGCCATATACAGGTATCCTCCTCTTGACCATTGCCCAGATGAATGGCCAAGATGCTTTCTGTCACGCCCCCACTAATTTTTCAATTTTTTGAATACTTTATATTGATTAACAAATATCATAGCGAAAGTTTCAATACACATAGCGGGGACGGGACGTACAAAGCGAACAAAATGGCTTTTAACTTGATAAAGCTAATTACTTAAACTAACAAGTTGTTATATTTTAAAGAATCATTGCAACTCGGTCTTTCAATAAAATGCAAAGAACTCAACAAGTGATATTAATATGTATTTTTCATTAATTACTAAAAAGAGCAAAATTAATCTTTTCAGGACAAATTATTGGAAAGCTATTATACTAGAGGTAAGTTGCCAATGTTATATAAAATCAGAAATATAGTTATAGAGAGACGGGCATATTTGTCAATACAAAAGGTATTAAATTCATAATATTTTCAAAAACAAGTTGTCACTACATGCAAAACTCTACTCCCTTCGCGAGCATGCTCCAACCTATGGCTTGCTTTGCTTTTCAAATATTATATCTTCAATCATCTACAAAATTGTAGAAAGAAGGGAATGAGTACGAAGAACTCAGTGAGTAATAAAACCTTTTGATTTACCTTTTATTTGAAAGATTTTATTTTCAAGAAAATCATTCAATGCACAAAGCTTTTTAATACATAAATGAGCCATATCACTAGTTAAATTACTACCTGTGGTGCGCGTAAGAGTCATATCAATTCAATCATGGCCATGTCAATTAAGTGGATCCACAATTAACCCCGGTTGACCCTTGCCAAAGTTCCAATTCAAAGCAAATACCACACTAATCTTTCCTATCCCGGGATTATTGAATATGTCATAGTGTGGGAAACAATTCAAAGCAATTCAATACAAAATGGGTAGAGCAACTAGTGATTCAAATGCAATAAATCAATCTTTCTTCTCAATACATCAAATCCATGTTTGTCTCATGGAATACTTCAATTAAAATCATATTTATTGTATCAAAACATCATAAATACAAAAAGGAAATCAAAGCATTAGTTACTCACTTCTTTAACTTGAGTTTTCCAAAGATTCTTTGAGTTGTTGACAAATGCCCTCAAAACCTTTATTTTCCTTGATCAAATTGACATTTCAAGTTGTATTTCTTACATATATATGATGGAAGGTCATTCGCAAGTGTTAAACCAACTATTTGATAGATTTTAAGGGTTGTTTTCTTCCTCTTACTATTTTTGGACAAATTTTCTCTTTTATAAATGCCTTGAGTTTCACCCAAGAAGCAAGAAAAATTAGCTTTTGATGTGGAGAGGGAGAGAGTGGAAGAGACGTTGGGATTCATTGGAAAAATTCTTCCATTGCCCCCTATTTATAATTGTTAGAAAATATCTAGATTTAGTTGTTTTTAATTAATCTTTGAAATCCGCCAATCAAAACACAACACGTGGCGCGTCGTGGCGCCGTACACTTGGTGGTGGGGTGGCAAATTGTACGAGCAGTCCTTATACTTTGTGGTGTCTTATAATTAAGTTATCATATTTCGATCTATATTACTTGAGTCTTTTCAATTAATAGGGTTTTACAATTAGGTTATCAATTTCAAGAATGCTAACTAATAACCACATTATTTACATCTAGACTCCTTTGAATAACAATTCTTTGAATTGTTGTGACATTTCAAATGGTTATTCGATTATTATCGAAATAAAGCTTACATTATTAATCGCAAACTCATGTGGTTATTCAATCATTATCAATACATTGCCAATAACCGCACTCAAATTCCAATTCGTTGTCCAAATATTGGTCATGTTGTCAACAATTATATTCTAATTCTTGACATTTATGTGCATAATATTCTTGCAATAATTCAAATACGATTTCATTGATACATTTCAAATTTTTGTCATTCGATTGAGTGGCAACTCTCAACTTTGCAATTCAATACAATTATATTATCACATTTCATTTCTTAGTATTCATTCGAGTGACAAATCTTGTAACTTTACCATCGATGCAATTCAATTCGATCACTTTGTCATGATCTTATAGCTCTTCAATTGACGCAAATGCAAATAACTCTTTCATCATTATCAACAATGACGATTATGTTGCATAATTTGTTTATAAGATT
This sequence comes from Nyctanthes arbor-tristis, assembly GCA_963692815.1. NCBI lineage: Eukaryota > Viridiplantae > Streptophyta > Magnoliopsida > Lamiales > Oleaceae > Nyctanthes > Nyctanthes arbor-tristis. The sequence goes on from CAVNYN010287122.1 coordinate 19,695, forward strand.
TTGAGGGATGTTACAATTTCAGTATCAATAGGATAAAAATTTTCCTCTACCTTCTCAACATCCCATTGTCTGTTGCTTATAAGATCACAAATTCGTCACACATTCCCAAGTACTTGAACCGCCAAAGTGTCAGATTTTCAAACACTCTCCATACCTGTTTTGCCACCAGAGCTTGGTTAAAAAGAGCCAAGTCACGTAATCCCAAGCCCCCATCATGCTTTGACATGCACATCTCCTCCCAACAAACCTAAGCCATTCCCGTCTTCTTCTTCATCGCCCCCCACCAAAATCAAAGCATTAAACTTCGAATATCATCACAAACTCCCCAAGGCAACTGGAATAAACTTATTACATATGTCGGAATAGACTGCACCACTGATTTCAACAATATCTTTTTCCCTGTAGCCGACAACAACTCCTTTCTCCAGCCCTGTACCCTTTTCCAAACTCGCTTCCAGATAAAAGCAAAAGTTCTATTCCTGTTTTCACCAACCATAAAGGGTAGGCCCAAATAAAAGTTATATGACCTAACCTGCTGAATTCCCAACATCTGTAACACAGAACTCCTAATATGATGCTGCGTATTTGGGGAAAAGTTTATAACTGTCTTATCTATATTCACCATTTGACCCAACACTTTGTTATATACCTCCAGCACCTGAGAAATAGCCTGAACGTCTCGTGCTTGAGCCCTAGAAAAAATAATAGAATCATCTGTGAAAAACAGATGATTGATACGAGGTGCACGCCTACAACATCTGAAACCCTGGACGTCCCCCTCTCCCTTCCGCCCTTCTCAATGTACCTGAAAACCCTTCAGCACAAAGAAGAAATAGATACAGTCTCTTCCGATCTACCCTGCCTCAAACCCCTTGACCGAATCACCTCACCACAATATTCACCATTAATCCGGAAAGTAAATGAAACAGAAGAAATACAATCATGAATGATCTTAATCCATCTATCTAGAAACGACATTTTATGCATAACAACACACAAAAAGCCTCACTCAACCCTGTCATATGCTTTGCTCATATCTAATTTTAAAGCCATGGTCCCCACCCACCTCTGTCTTCTACTAGATATAGAGTGTAATAATTCAAAAGCTACTAAAGCATTATCAATAATAATGCCTGCCATGTACAAAGCATTTTGATCAAAGAGATAACGGAATCGAGTACCTATTCCAATTGATTGGCCAGAGTCTTAGAGATAATTTTATACAGCGTCGTACACAAGCTAATGGGTCGATATTCAGTGATTCTTTCTAGATTCTTCTTCTTAGGCAACAGAACAATAACCGTTCTATTCACACCTATAACTGATCTTCTGTCATTCAACACCTCCAAGCAAGCCGTCACTGTAACATCCCGAAAATTTCTACAAATTAAGGTAAGCAACGAAATTGTTATTTTGAAAGAATTACTTGAATATTATTGTAAGATTGCTTGAAGATCAAAATATTGTTATTGATTTGACGCTAAAGAAAGATCTTGGTTGATAATTGACATAAACTAAAGTGTAATGGCTTAATTGACATGAATTGAAGAGTGTGAACTTGATTGAAAGATAATGCAAAGGGGAAGGAATTCTTGGGCAATTTCCTGACAAGTGTGCGGCGCCACACCGCGCCACTTGTCAGGAGGAGATTTGCGCCACTTGTCAAGATATGGTTGGCGCCACTTGTCACGATATAGTTGGCGGAACTCAAAAGTTATTAAAATTAGCTAAATCCTAACTATTATATATAGGAAGTTAGGAATTTCATTTTCTCTTCCAACCCATTGCCCTTTTCTCTCCCGAACTCCAAAATTCGTCCAACTTGGCCAAGGGAGGGAGAAAACCAATAAAAACCCGCCAAAATACTTATTTGTCCTTTGAAAAGAGTCCCTTACCATATATGGAAGGATTATAGCTTGGAAGATAGCTTTAATTGGGGAATATCGAGGCTTTAAAGATGTTTCTTCACGTGGATTATTCGAAGAATAT